>NQII01000139.1:396950-455872 GCA_002778355.1 Clitarchus hookeri | reverse complement strand
TTGTGCATATGAGGTCTTGACTTAGTGGTGTGTTCTTCTTATTCAAATCTTCGATCCAGACTGACAGTAACTTCTCCATTCTTTCTAAGATAGAGGATCTCGAACGACAAAGTTTTGTTGCACTTACAGGTGTTGAACTTTCGCTGGAGACTTTAATTTTTGCCCGATTTTTAAAAATCGTTCTCACAGTCGATTCTGATAGTCCAAAATCTCTCCCAACAATTGTTGCTTTGCCTCCATTTTCCATTCTTCTTAACACTTTCATCTTCAATTCCAAAGTTACGCTTTTACGCTCTTTTTTCTTTACAGGCGGCATTTTTGACGTAGCGTTAAATTATGACATATCTCCAATAAATGTTAAAACACGACTGCCAGCCGAACTAAACATGACGGAACAAACGAAACGAACGAGGGAATCCCCATAGAACAAAGTCGAAGGACGGGGAATTCCCAATTCTTCAAACAGAATGTTCAGAGGAAGCGGGGATTCCCGCGACCATAGAGAAGTTGATGACTACATTATGTTTATACGCACTCTTAGGCGTAATGAGAGGCATTTGAGCGCGAAATTTGAAATTCGCGTTATAGTGAAACCGCGCATAACGGGGTCGCGTAAAGCGGGGTATTACTGTANGTGAAACCGCGCATAACGGGGTCGCGTAAAGCGGGGTATTACTGTACTTATTATTAAGATATTTCGTTCAACACTGTAACATTTAAGTACGTAAATACGAGATGCCTCAAAGGCCGCCACAGACTATGCAAGTTCTACAATTGAAATTAATGATATGGCGTAATCATATTCATTCGCACTTATTTGTAAATTATAAAAACACAATATTAGCCATTACTTATTAAAGGGTCCAACGCGTTAAATACTTGTTGGCTAGCATTATTTAGTGTGAATCATTAATGTGTAAGACATTTGTATGAGCAGGCAGAAAAATAATCAACAAGTTTTTACAACAGTGAATGATTTCGGACAATTTAAATAAAATCTAAAGTATTGTTTTGAGCTTTTTCCAAGATTTATAGTAGTCAACGGGGTTCACAGAAATTTAATGTAGTAGACATATGTTATCTATACGACTAGTAGACATTCCTTCACGTAGGTTTATTCTCTGGGCCTTCTAATCCCCTTCCCTTGTATTAATTCCATTGCTTCAGCACCGCCGTACTTCTCTCTCCCCTAACCCAAACATTTCTAATACAATTTTTTTGGTAGTGTTGCTTTCAGAAATTATATATAATGAATTTGTTGGCTATTGAATAAAATATTTACAATAATACATAATATAAATCTTCAGTGTTTTGAAATCAAGTCTAACGGCTGCTGACGTGTTCTTGATTGGAACATCAAAAAATGTGTTACTGGGATATTAAAACATTTATGTGATTTGATGTGTTATAGCTAGTTCACAGGTTAATTGAGCACTTTTGAGAAACTTGCTTAGTTTATTTTTTCTGCCTATTGAGTGTCATGCCACAGCGTGAAAAATTTAAATTTCCGTGGACCTAGTGAGGAGTTCCAAAAATGCGAAATCGTTAAAAAATGTATTTGTGCAATGTCAATTCTTGCTGTGGTAAAAAAATAACATTTTCAGTTGTTACTATTCTTGAAGTTTAAATTGTTTTAAATAAATGTTGAAACATTGAAGTGGACTTCGTAATTCATCATGGAAGACAGCGTATGAGCAAGTATTGATATTGACAAGCCGATTTCGAAAGTGCTGGGCGAAGAGCGAATGCAGCATGAGGAGACACTCAACTGTTGATCTTGACACTGGTCTTGTTGGACGTGGTGCCCATGACGTTGACGGCGCGGCACTCGTACTCTCCGGCGTCCTGCCCCTTCACCCGAGTGACCTCCAAGATGTAATCCTCCCCTTCACGCCTCAACTTGGTGTTGCCGTCCTCCTTCAGCACCTTGCCGTCTTTGTACCTGCGCACACACACACTGTCTCACTCCAACAGTTTTAACCTACAGGATGTAGCAAAATCAGCTAGGGCCACCTACACGGAAAAAAGACGACAGTAAAGTAAAGAAGCATATGCCCGCTTCGGTCTTTGTAGTGAGCATGCGCCTGCAGAAGATAGCGGCGAATGGCGTCTTGCAGTGGACAGAATGTAAATACCCCATCATCGTAGACGACGTAGTGGCCAGTACGCACATGTGTGTAGGTAGTGACACGAGCACAATACCTTTTCGTACTTGGGCGTACAAGGCCTGCCAATTGCCAGATCTCGATCCCGTTGAGCTCTACATGTGACGCCAACTCAAGATGTTGGTGTACAGTACCCCTGATGAGACTGTTTACGTCCTTCGCCTACTTGGGGAGGACGCATGTATTCATACACGCATCACGACGGACATACTTTAAAGACCAAGATGGACACGCACAGACATTTACAAGCCTGTTCTTACACTCATGGGGACGTTTCGAACAATTACTCTAGCAAAGGTACACTGAAGAGCTAAAAAAAACTGGTATAGGCGTGCGTATGCAAATAACAGAGGTATGAAACCAATCAGAGTAACGCGATGCGGTCGGCAGCGCCTATATAAGACAACAAGCGTCTGGCAAAGTTGCTAGATCGGTTACTGCTGCTACAATGGTATGTTATCAAGATTTAAGTGAGTTTTAACGTGGTCTTATAGTCGGCGCACGAGAGATGGGACATAGCATCTCCGAGGTAGCAATAACATTTGGATGTTCGCGTACGACCATTTCACGAGTGTACCGTAAATATCGGGAATCCGGTAAAACATCAGATCTTCGACATCGCTGGGGCCGGAAAAAGATCGTGAAATAACGGGACAAACGACGACTGACGAGAATCATTAAACGTGACAGACGTGCAACCCTTTCTCAAATTGGCGCAGATTGGATTTGTGGACTGCCCTGCAGGATTCATGGTGTGAATTGCCTCCTGCATACCTTCAGACATTAGTAGAGTCCATGCCACGTCATCTTGTGGCACTTTTGCGTGCTCGGGGGGCCCTACACAATATTAGACAGATGCAGCAGTTTTTTTGGCTCTTCAGTGTATATCGAAGGCTACCTCCTACGATGACGTAGAAACTACACTTTGTCCACTGTAAGACGCTATAAACCTACGCATTGAATGTGTGTATGCAGATGTATACAAACTTCTATGAAATATAGGGTGGTTTTACTTGTAAAATGGTACTTGTAATGGTAGCTGCTGTCACAGTCGTAGGATAACGGAATTATGTACATAGTTACATAGAGTGTGTAGCAGTGTTTACTATTCGTCATGTCTTTATGGAACTCTCTTTTGGACACAGTCTGTCCTTAAAATCATAGCGGTGTATCCAAAACAATTTCCGTATCATTGTATGAATTCTAAATTTTACACTGCTAACACACACACAATGGAAAATCAATGTATTTCATTACACTGTGGTATGTAGTGACAGTTGTAACCATAAACCAGGACATTTGCAGTAGTTCCAAATCTGAAAGTGAAGGAAAGGCATTCACAGTACTACAAAGAGATTATATTCTCAAACAACTATCGTAGATTTAGTTGCACGAAACATACAAACATTGAGCAATGGCATATTTATGGCCTTATCGCGATGACCTTGAACTCATATGAAAAGTACTATAAAACTATACCGGATGAGTCGCCCGCACCTATTTTTCCGTATCTATTCAACCCGCACACAATACTACCCATCTAACAAAACATCGACCGTGACAGAACATCGCGTGCGCTTTGATTCGTTGTCGTCAGTACAGTAAGCAGTGAACGGATGGCGTTATGTCAGCAATTCATTGATAAGCACACACTATTTAAAGAATGCGCGTCCGTTTATTGTGTTGAAACAGATTATTGCGATGTTTACTTAATACGTTGGTACGTGACGATGACGTCCTTAGTAACATACATCTGCTTCACTTCGAGTCATTGTGTCTCTCCATGTGACATAAAAATACAGCCCCCACTTACTTTATTTACGTAGAGAAATGAACGCGTACGTACTGTTTTGTAGCGATTCTCTAATTCCGCGCCGCTTATTGGCACAGGCTGACAATGGCGTAGAATGTTCAGATAACAGCCGAGGCGCCGTATTGAGTACATACACGGCACGGTACTCGGGCTACACAAGAGACAATTATTTTACAGCGGAAGAGATGTTTTGTTAGAAGGGTAGTATTGCGTGCGGGTTGCATAGACACGGAAAAATAGGCGCGGGCGACTCACCCGGTATATAAGTACTGTCATATTTTCAGCCAACTTCTTCGGCCCGAGAAAGTGAAATTGGGGCACATTTACAAAATGAGAGGAATGGGATATATATACACAACACATTTTGTTACGTCACAGGCTCGCCCCTCGTCTGCCCTGGCGGCGAAGGAAGTGCTCATGAACTGGCTCGCTCCAAGTGATGAGTCACTTTGCTGGTATGTGCACTGGAAGCATAGGCGCAGTAATGAGAGAAGGTAATGTGACCATATCCGGTCGGCACTGTACGACTGTGTAATAAGAATGCTGTCGAAACACTTTGCTTTCAAACGCTGATCGGCCAGGGTTCGATTCCGCCGTTACCCTGAGATCACCAGTGCAGACATGTGCTATAAGGGTGTAGGAACCAAGAGAGGAAGTCAGGCCATGCTGGTCATTCGCTTGGCACTACGGACGCCCAGTGCTGGAAAGTGATCTGATCACTGGCACTTCGGTTGCCGGTGTACGAAAGAGAGAGTCGGCAGGCAATTCGGTCGCCTGGTGCTTGACTAATGTGTGGCTGGGAATCCCACAGACACTCGGGAGGTTATGTCGTGGCCAGACTGGTCAGTATTAGTGATAACTGTGCTCCTAGTTACGGGGACTAAGGAAATAAAGCCCAAGTCCCGTCTCTTTATGTAACTGAGTATTTATTTTCATTACCACCCCCCCCCCCTCACAACAGTGGTGGCAACCCAGTCGTTTACCCCAAGCACAACGTATTGCACAGCAGCGACCACCAGCAGCCATCAGTTAATAGACAGACGACTGTATCACGCACGGCCTACAGTGGAAACTGGCATACCATAAGGAAAAACAGTTGCGTTGCCAGGACCGCCGACAATTACTCCAGGTCTGTGCACAAGACAGGTTTCCCCAATCATCCACACGAGGACATCTTCAGGGCGCAGGAGCTAGTGCCCGAGCACCCTTAACCAGAACCACAATTCATCCAGGACATTGACACCTCTACCTCAAGGTAACTCAAGTAGGAAGTGGGGTGCCTTAACAGAAGTTCCAGTCCTGCATATTATACAGATTTATCCTGAACTATAGGTACAAATGCTGTGATGTGATTCTCTATGCAAAATGAAACAAAAAACATTATAGGACATATGCCCTGCAGTAATTCGTAGGGAAAGCAGGTGCACGTGAAAATCGATATTTCAAATGGTTTTATTTCAAAATAAAAAAAATACTCTAGGTAGAAGACCAGTTTCGTGAATACTGTTGTATGGAATCGAGATCTGAAATCTGCGAACGGTTGTTGGATATCATCATCCCCATTCTTTGAGAAAATAAGAGGCGTCATGTTATTATTAAACAAACGTGTGTGACACTTAGGTGTTTGTCGCTTTTAATGACGTCATAATAATGTTTACATTACTTGAAAAAATCGCTGCCTAGGTGTAATTCTCCCAGGAACGATAGTCGAGGAAACAGACAAAGTACCTACCTGGCGCTCAATGGCTGTACTTATACCAACATTAAACTTATCCACGCAGTTGGAGAAAAAAATTGTAGCAAAGATGTGTGCAACCGGAAGGGAGTGAACAAAAAATTAAATCCATCTTGCCAAGCCCACCATATTTCTGATGACAACGTATACTCTAGAACTCACCATTTCACCTCAGGTTGAGGTACTGCCGAGCAAAAGAAGGTAAGAGTCAGACTCTGTCCTTCGTCTACCTCTACTTTTTCCTTCTCTGCTCTTGGAAAACGAGGTTTATCTGTAAGCATCAAAGCAGAATTGTTAACAAGTACTACCGAGAGATAAAAAATTCAGAAATATTCAACACGCACTACACTTACTATGATCTTTGGTATGAAGCATAGCTCGCCATCCACAGTTCAAAATAGATGTTAGTGAAATTATTTGTGACTTATTTTTTTTAATCACCAAGATAAGTTTTAAGTTAAAAAAAAACCGTGCACTTATAACAATGGAGATAAATATGCAAAAATGTAGCTTGATATAATATGTAATAATTTATTAAGAGTATCTCACAAGAGACTGTCATAAGAATTGCTCGGAAATCTGAGACAACAAGAAATCTATTTTTATGCGTAGAGTACTCTCCCATTAATGTATTATTTTCAGAGTCGATACAATTTCAGCGAAGTTACATTTAATATAATTAAAACAAATTGAACATCTTTATATATTGAAATAAATTAAATCATGTTAGTACTTCTTACTTTGTACAATAATTTACTGACAATATGAAACTTTGGAAATATTTCAATTTATTCAACATATTATGAACATTAAAAGAGCTCTTGTAGAGTTTTTGACAACTGTTCAACGGCACGTTTTAATTATCTCCCATTTTATAAGATTATTATTAATGCTTTAATATTAAAAATATTGTTCGTTCACAATTACTCTGCTAAAATTATACTTCCAGGACAGTCGTCCGCCTTACGCAGACAAAGCTG
Source organism: Clitarchus hookeri (assembly GCA_002778355.1). NCBI lineage: Eukaryota > Metazoa > Arthropoda > Insecta > Phasmatodea > Phasmatidae > Clitarchus > Clitarchus hookeri. The sequence continues at coordinate 449,179 of NQII01000139.1, read as the reverse complement.
AACTGAGTCTGCAAAATTACACCTAAGGGACGACGCACATCATTCGTGAGTACTGAGTGTAGTAATATTCTGCATAACAACTATTTCTTACTAGACATTATCAAAACACTTATTTCATCTCCCTTTTGTTAGTTAAAAATAAGGTATTATAATTTATAAATAAAGTATAAGTTAGGTAAATTTAACCAAAAGTAAGATACTTTTATGTTAACAGAATTATAAAGCGCTTGCGTAGGAAAAATCAAACACGTCATACATGGAGTGCTCTTCAGGAGATTTTAATAAAAAAAAGTGTGAAGAAACCGCGAATACACTATACTTGTTGTTTGCAATGAATACTGTTGTATGTTGGGAGTGTTTTTTCTCTAAGTTTTTTCGTTTACAATATGATTATTCTATGTTTGCCCAAATTAATATTGAGAGTCCCGGAGTACCCGACAATATTCAAATGTTCTTGCTACTTTAGCACTGAGCTGTTTGTCCGGTTGCACCAACCACAATATTTTGAACAATTGTCCGTTATTAGTCGATGCCTGTGGAAAAATCTATTTATAGTGCCATCAGAGGTGTGAATTTATGTGGATTCATTCAATGTATTTGAAAACTTTTAGCTAAACCATACTAAAACAATGTTTATAGGGTGTTGGCCACAAAAAAAAATTGTTATTTATATTTGTGATACATACTGTTCAACTAAATTACAGTACATTATCAGTAATTATTCTTTCCTCACAAAACAAAATCATAGTTTTCGCATAAATGCCTGTCAAAAATACAATTTTATTGTTTTAGAAATGTACAAATAATGAAAACTAACTTACGTAAAGAAATTAAATAATTCACACTGAAAAATATGCCAAGATCTACTTCAGGACGTCTATAAAATTGCACCAGGAAATGTTTATGAAATTAAAAAAAAATGCTGTAAATAATGGAGTTGAGATATTTGGACTGCTCTTAACAGCGAGGTCTAGAGAGCTGATAGAAATAATAGAATTATTCCATTTTTATTTGTGGCTGGCTCTGAATTTTTGTAAAATAACTTTTACTAAGCATGCCTTATCTGTTGCCCTTGTAAAACTTTCTACGAAACGTTTGATTTATTTTGTTTGTACCTACATTACGAAAATAGTAAAACTTTGACCTTGACATGTAATTTTACAAAAACCATGTGATATAAAATAATAATCTAAGGAAAAAGTAGTCACAGATAATGTCTAAATTTTAAACAGTATGTTGTTCAAAAATTAATTAAATTTGTTTTTTGTGAACGCTGTCACACGTGTTAGTATGCCAACAGATATAATTAATTCCCTTCAGTCAATAATGCAAATTAATTCCTCAGTGATAGCATGGAGTATCTGAAATGTTTAACGTGAACGTGGTCAGTGCACGATCACTACGGATGTTATAGTCCATTCACAGTTACTTCAAACTTTTCTGAAGTCCTGCTAAAATTCTACTTCCAGGATATTCCTCCGCGTCGAGCAAGCAAAGCTTAAACAAGTATAGCAAATTACGCCAAAGGGACTGCGCACCGTATTCGTGCGCACTCAGTGTAATAATATTTTGCATATGAGCTATTTCTTACCAGGCGTTACCACAACACGTTTTTTATCACTTTTTTATTCATGTTGAATAAAATATTATAACTTACAGAAAAAAATATAAGTGAAATTTAAATTGAATTAAAACTTAAGTACTTTAACGTTAACAGAAGTATAAAACTCTTGTGATACATGGTGTGTTTAGTAAGTAACCTAACACGTAATACATGGGGTGATTTTTCAAAGGTTGGATTCAGAAAGTGTGAAGACACCACAAATAGACTATAGTGGACTCACGGTTGACGGTGAGGGAACAGCTGCACTCGGCGTCCCCTTGGTCACTGACGACCTTGGCGGTGTACTTCCCCGCCATGTCGGTGGTCACTTTCTTGAGGTTCAGCGTGTAGCTGCCACTTTCCTCCGTCACCTCGAAGTCAGCCGACTTGTCCCGTATTTCCGCGTCGTTCAGGAACCTGACCACACCCAGACGACGTGCAAGGATGACATTTCAGGTAAAAGAAATGCACAGTTGCTATGACACACTTTGAATTACGTATGCGTGCACATCAACACCGCCAATTACTGCTATAGGCTATTCACGGTAAAGTGAGCACTTTTTGAAGCCCTCTCATTCGGAATAATAGCCAATAAATATATTTTATTTTAGCCTTAGACGTTAACTTTTGAGTCCCGTGAAATATTTATACTGTGTTTATTACTTAAATTGCAATGTTTATTTTAAAAATCGGCGGAAGGATAAAAAATGGCCGATAGTAAAAAAATTACTCGGGCTTCAAAAGTGCTCATTTTACCGTGAACAGCCTATATATAGATATTTAAGAAACGTGTCAGCTGGTAAATTTTTACACAAATCAATGTTAAGTCAACACAGTATTTTTGAAAATTTAGCACAACCATGGTAGTTTTGCATGAAATAGCAACTACTGACATGAAAAACTTTCTCTTAAACACATAAACTTCGAAATTTTTTTAGAAAGATACTTCAGAGCATATTTCTTAAAGTAAAGTAACTGATAATAATACCACCGTCGCTGTTATATTCTTATTCTCATTTTATCGATGAAAATGCATATATAAAATGCCCCTACAATTACATTTATGAGGTTTGCGTATAAAAATATAATGATTAGCTGTAACTATCGGGAGTTATTTATTTTGTATAGCAAATATTTTACACATATTTTTATCAGCATGCAATTTAAATAGTGCTTACTCGTAATAAGCATTTTTAAACCTCATCGGTGTTAATACAGTTAATATAATGCTAAATACTAGGCATCATTATAACTTCTACACAATATGCTTTCAAAAGTATACGATGAAAATTAGGGCTGTTATAGGTTGTAAACATAAGAATAATTCATTCATAGAGCAGTGTCTAGAAGTGCAGGTGTTCGTCTTCGGAGTGCACAGGATATGGTTTGCAGAACACCTTCCCGTAGGCAATCATTGGCAAAAAAAAAATATCAATGTTGGTTGCAGCTCCTGCAGGGTCAGCAGTGATGTGAGTGTACGTGACTGCGCTATGTGTAGGCGGCAATGGAGACTGATTACAGTAGTCAATGTTTCACACCACACACGCCCAAGCTCTTGTTACCACACAAAGTGAAGTGCATTTGCGTCCCATGCTAAATGTGTGGCACATCTGGACCGAACAGCAAACTTGTGCAGTTAATGTNAACACACACGCCCAAGCTCTTGTTACCACACAAAGTGAAGTGCATTTGCGTCCCATGCTAAATGAGTGGCACATCTGGACCGAACAGCAAACTTGTGCAGTTAATGTACGGTGGGAACAACGGAAATTTCAGAGGTGCAGAGCGCGTGTGAGTGTNTGCTGTGGGAACAACGGAAATTTCAGAGGTGCAGAGCGCGTGTGAGTGTATCCTTGCATGTATATTCTGTTGTGACGGCGGGCTATAGTACACACAAGATCTTACACCGAAGTAGCTCTCGCGTGCTGAGTGTTTATTACTGCCAACATTTCTGCTCTACATACTGTTGAAAGTGAATACCAACGTTTCAAGACATAGGTTTATGGATTATAGAATCTTATTTTAATTTCGCCTGCTGCTCTAATGAGTTCATCCAGTTAGTTTAAAATCGACGTTTATTTTATATGAAAATTAATTACGGCCGCATACTGAACCACTATTTTATCTTTTCTACTAAATTTTCCTACATATACGTGTTTAAGCAAAAATTATATTCAATAATTGAAAAACCATAATAATATCACCGTTCCTTCCATGTCGGGTCTAGAAGAAATAAGTTGTAGTCTCCCACAGAAGTTTACAAAGGGGTTGCAATCAGGGGAAAAACGGGCAATATCAAGGTTTCATTATAGTCTACATTTTCTTCATAGTCCTTGAAAGCAAGTGTGTTGCAGATTTGGTCCAGACTCTTTAAAGTGTTTAGCGTAGTGCAGGCAAAATATAGTCAGAGCAGTTAAGAAGATTAAACCAAGGGGACTGACATAGAGCAGCTACGCTATCCGCGAGTTCCTGTAGTCTAGATAAATCGAAGTGAAGTGAAGAGATTTAGGCGACTCTTAACAGCGAGTTCTTGAGAGTCGACGAGGGTGATTGAGGTGAGTATGGATCAGCGCTGGAATGAAAAAGGGGGAGGGGAAGAGGAGATCCCCGAGAAGACCCGCCGACCAGCGGCATCGTCCAGCACGATTCCCACATGCGAATATCCGGGAGTGACCCGACCGGGGATTGAATCCGGTTCGCCTTGGGGGGAGGCGAGCAAGCTAACCGCTCAACTACCGCGGCTGAGCGGTGTTAGTTAAATCGAGTGGGAGTGTAATGGATATAAAATAGCCATAAGGAAATGTATAATTACTAAATATCAAATCACACCAATGACACTAAATTATGAACTTCAATTCATGGGCGTGATGTTGCCTCCTATTAAGGTTCTCGGGACCAGTACTGGCTCTCTCAGACAGAGCAGGGAAGAGTACTCACCACTTGACGACGGGCTTGGGGTAGGCCTCGACGCTTATGGTAAACTCGACGTTGGTGTCGCCCTCGTTGGCCTGCTGGTCTGACATCTTGCGCTGGATCTCCGGGACGCAGCGCACGTTCACATGGCTCTCGTCCTTCTTCCAGCCGTGGTCGTTCCAAGCCTCGCACGAGTACAGCCCCATGTCCCGCCGGGAGACCCCGCTTATGCTCAGCGTGTGCGTGTGGCCGTCCTCAGAGATGGTCACGTGCTTGCCATCCGCNCCCGCCGGGAGACCCCGCTTATGCTCAGCGTGTGCGTGTGGCCGTCCTCAGAGATGGTCACGTGCTTGCCATCCGCTTTTATCTCGTTGCCATCCTTCACCCTTCACACACACACAGCAGGCTTGTGGGCAACTGACACGCCGATTTATAATTGTGTTCATCTCGATAAAGGCTATTCACGGTTCAATAACACTTTTGAAATCAACATTTGGAAAATGTCACTGGCCCTACCTGCAAATATTTTAACGGGCATACTGATCAGCATACACCCAGTTAAGTTGGTAACGACGAAGGAAAAGAAGTTCCATGTCTTAACGCTGAATTAAAAGTGCTACGTAAACTTTCGTTAATCCTGAAGGTATTTCCTTTCCTTACTATTTTTGGTTCATTTGAGTTTAAGAATTAGCAAATTTGAAAAAAACATATTAATTTTTCTAATAATTTCAGAGTTTCACTTTACCAGCGCATGGATAAAGTGATCAAGCCAGTGGCAATGCTAATTTTATATATGGTGGAAAAATACGCAATGTGCATATAAGTAGAGCGTAAGCAGGGATTACATAAGTGCTCTCTTTACCGTGAACAGCCTACAACGAATTGTACATACTTGCGAGATGGCCTCGATAGACAATTGGAAACAAACATTGCACTAGCTATAACACAAGGTATAAGGGATAATTAATGTACCCATTTAATGGAAAAAATAATATATCACTACAATAAACAGAAAAATAAAACCTGCTTAGAAACTGTAAATAATAGGGGGGATGTGGTGGTATTGAAAATTGGCTGTAATAAATAACTCGCTATAATTCACAAACTAGTCTTAACACCTACTGACTGAATGAAAAACAAAGCCACCGATGTTCACGTAAGTTCCTGATACTGAGTGCAATGTGAGCAATCGTACTATCTGTAATTTATTTCAAGTTCCAAAAAGAATTTTTTTGAGATGAATTACAACTATTGTATAGGAATATATTATGCCGTTATTCTTTAGTTATTTTTATTGTGGTTGCGAGTGTTTGTACTGAACGCATTGAAAATTTCTTGCTACCATATTAAAACTCGCATTTATTTATCCTGTTCTAAATGGAAGGCAAAATAGTAGGATGCATAGTATGCATCCGGTACCGTCTCCTAAAGGTTAAAAGCAAAAATTAATAATCAAGAGGATTTTTCTTACCCTATAAAACGAACAACATAACATTTTAAACTCACGAAGCCTGCAAGCAATTTCAGTGTTCTCAACTCAACTATTGGTAGACTGTAGTAACCATCAGATATGCCTGCAGAAGAAGCTGTGTACAAATAGCAAGGAAAAAAATATTATTTTCCCGGTAAGTAAAAGAAAGAGTTTGTGAAGTATCTACTGATAATGGAGAGAAAATTCGAATAATTAAGAGAATCTGTATGAGAAATTACATACAGACTAGCTGAGCTAAACACAATTATAAAATCTTTTATAGCTAGATCCGCAGGACCTCCTTCGCTCGGCTACTTCACATGATAATTAAAATATATCGTATCAGTTAGATCATATTTTAAAGAAGCACCTTTTGATTTAATTGGGAAAAAGGGGTTTGTTTGTAGTTAATTGATAATTAATCATTTTCCTCCCAAAAATAGTTTATAAAGTTAATAGATCAGAGCACAGAACTGTGCAAAGTAGGATGTCTCAAACGGTAGGTATTGCGGGAAATTATTATATGTCTTTGTTAACAGCCGATGAAAGAGAATCTAGAATCAGTATCATAGTCTACAAGAGCGCTAGATGAAGAGTCGTAAGAGTTACTGTGGTAATCAACTGATAAGAGGAGATCCTCCAGGATTAGCTGATTCTGTCAGCCTTTTAAATGGATTCATACTCACCTAAACAGTCACCTATAGTGATTGATAGTGACTGATACAACATTAAGCAAAACACTTGGTGTAATTATTTTTTAAATATGATATGCATAAGTGAGGGCCAAGCGTTGCAGTGAGAGGAGAAAACATGAGAAGACTGCCAAAGGAACCAGGAAGAGAATCTTTTGGAAGGGTATTAATTTACAGGTCCATGACCAGGCTGCTAATAAATCAATACATTCTCATGTTCTTATTAAACTTCTAAAAACATATTTTTATGAAATCAGAAATTTAAAATACACTTGTGACTTCAGTGTCATTGTATAAAAAATTATCTTTCTGTCTGGGCAAGTGTTTGGAAAAGATTTGGCTCACTAATATTGTGTTTAAATTTCTTAAAATTTACACGAAACTTCATTTATACAATTGGAATATACGTGACAAATTTTAATGGAAAATATTAATGTTAATACACTTTATTTTCATATTCACTTAGGCAATCTGTGCAACCCATATTAAAATTTTTAAATAAAGCTAATGGGTTTTCTGTGGGTGTTTTAGATAATACTGTATGTAATAATTTGTTTGTGTGTACAATTACATTATTTTTAAATTTTGTCACGTTATGTTACTACTATAAATCGTGTTTGAAATTGTATGATGAATGTATAGTATGTTTATGTCCTTAAGAGTTAATTTTTGTGAAAGATGTGCACCACAGGTGTTTTCATGCATGTTAGAACCACATAAGTTAACAAGGTACCGTTTTTACCCATGTACCACCCGCACACATTTCATCAGATACGAATTTAAAAAATAGTAGTGCGTGTATTAAATGGAGATAAAGGTATTTGAGAAAAATATAGGACTGTAAAATAGTCGGATTTGTTATAACATAGAATTATTTTTCCTCCCTCCAACGAGTACATGGCTACGGTAGCGGTGAGGGTATTGTCCACGTGACATCTACATAAATGAAGAAGTTATATTTCATGGGAGGTGGACTAGGAGCATTGCATTTAGAATGGTTCACAAGCATGCGGCCGGCCCGGCGGGCAAGAACTCCACTTTTGATGTTTCTGTTGAAGTTGTTAATGTTTACCATAGACAAGTATCTTTATAAAAAAAATTCTAAAATAATGGCATGTTTCCTGTGTTTATGCATACTTACGCTGAAAGTATAACGTACCATGATGTAAGTGGCCTTTTGTGTTTATTAATCTCATATATTCTGCTCACAAAAAGTTTAGCATATATAAGAATCCGGGATGTTGTATTGACTAAACGTAGTTTACAATTCATGTTGTACACCTAATAGCACATAAAGTGTAAAAAAAACAATATCCGTTTTCTCGTCCCAAAATGCAACAAACAAAAGGCATAAACTGAAAAACAACGCAAATAANCCCGCCGGGAGACCCCGCTTATGCTCAGCGTGTGCGTGTGGCCGTCCTCAGAGATGGTCACGTGCTTGCCATCCGCCTTTATCTCGTTGCCATCCTTCAACCTTCACACACACAGCAGGCTTGTGGGCAACTGACACGCCGATTTATAATTGTGTTCATCTCAATAAAGGCTATTCACGGTTCAATAACACTTTTGAAATCAACATTTGAAAAATGTCACTGCTCCTACCTGCAAATATTTTAACGGGCATACTGATCGTAATACGCCCGGTAAAGTTGGTAGCGACGAAGTAGAAGTAGTTCCATGTCTTAACGCTGAATTAAAAGTGCTAGGTAAACATTCGTGAATACCGAAGTTATTTTCTTTGCTTACTATTTTTGGTGCATTTAAGTGTAAGAATGAGCAAATTTGAAAAAAAATATATTAATTTTTCTAATAATTTCAGAGTTTCACTTTGCTAGCGCGTGGATAAAGTGATCAGGCCAGTGGCAATGCTAATTTTATATATGGTGGAACAATACACAATGTGCATACAAGTAGAGCGTTAGCAGGGATTCCAGAAGTGCTCTTTTTACCGTGAACAGCCTACAACGTTAACGGCTTGCGAGACAGCCTTGATAGACAATTGGAAACAAACATTGTACTAGCTATTACAAAAAGGTATAAGGGATAATGAATGTGTCCATTTGATGGAAAAATTAATATATCTCTACAATAAACACAAAAATAAAACCTGCTTAGAAACTGTGAATAATAGGGTGGAAATAGTGGTATTGAAAATTGGCTGTAATAAATAGCTCGCTATAATTCACAAACTAGTGTTAACACCTACTGACTGAATGAAAAACAAAGCCACCGATGCTCACGTTAAGTTCCTGATACTGAGTACAATGTGAGCAAACGTACTGTCTGCAATTTATTTCAAGTTCCAAAAATACTTTTTTTTTTAGATGAGTTACAACTATTGTGTAGGAATATATTATGCCGTTATTCTTTAGTTATTTATTTCGTGGTTGTGAGTGTTTGTACTGAACGTATTGGAAATTTCTTGCTACCATATTAAAACTCGCATTTATTTATCCTGTTCTAAATGGAACGCAAAATAGTAGGATGCATAGTATGCATCCGGTACCGTCTCCTAAAGGTTAAAAACAAAAATTAATAATCAAGAGGATTTTTCTTATCCTATAAAACGAACAACATAAAATTTTAAACTCACGAAGCCTGCAAGCAATTTCAATGTTCTCAACTCAACTATTGGTAGACTGTAGTAACCATCAGATATGCCTGCAGAAGAAGCTGTGTACAAATAGCANACTCAACTATTGGTAGACTGTAGTAACCATCAGATATGCCTGCAGAAGAAGCTGTGTACAAATAGCAAGGAAAAAATATCATTTTCCCGGTGAGTAAAATAAAGAGTTTGTGAAGCATCTACTGATAATGGAGAGAAAATCTGAATAATTAAGAGAATCTGTATGAGAAATTACATACAGGCTAACTGAGCTAAACACATTTATAAAATCTTTTATAGCTAGATCCGCAGGACCTCTTTCGCTCGGCTACTTCACATGATAATTAAAAGATAACGTATCAGTTAGATCATATTTTAAAGAAGCACCTTTTGATTTAATTGGGAAAAAGGGGTTTGTTTTTACTTTGGAAATTGATAATTAATCATTTTCCTCCCAAAAATAGTCTATAAAGTTGATGGATCAGAGCACAGCACTGTGCAAAGTAGGATGTCTCAAACGGTAGGTATTGCGGGAAATTATTATATTTCTTTGTTAACAGCCGATGAAAGATAATCTAGAATCAGTATCATAGTCTACAAGAGTGCTAGATGAAGAGTCGTAAGAGTTACTGTGGTAATCAACTGATAAGAGGAGATCCTCCAGGATTAGCTGATTCTGTCAGCCTTTTAAATTGAGACATACTCACCTATAAAGTCACCTATAGTGATTGATAGTGACTGATACAACATTGAGCAAAACACTTGGTGTAATTATTTTTTTAATATTATAAGCATAAGTGAGGGCTAAGCCTTGCAGTGAGAGGAGAAAACATAAGAAGACTGTCAAAGGAACAAGGAAGATAATATTTTGGAAGGGTATTAATTTACAGGTCCATGACCAGGCTGCTAATAAATTATTACATACTCATGTTCTTATCAAACTTCTAAGAAGATATTTTTATATAATCAGAAATATAAAATACACTTGAGACTTTTGGATCACTAATATTGTGTTTAAATTTCTTAAAATTTACACGAAACTTAATTTACACAATTGGAATATAAGTGACATATTTTAATGGCAAATATGAATGTTAATACACTTTATTTTCATGTTCACTTAGGCAATCTCTGCAACCCACATTAAAATTTTTAAATAAAGCTAATGGGTTTTCTGTGGGTGTTTTAGATAAGACTATATATATGTAATGAAATTTGTTTGTGTGTACAATTACATTATTTTTAAATTTTGTCACGTTATGTTACTACTATAAATCGTGTTTGAAATTGTATGATGAATGTATAGTATGTTTATGTCCTTAAGAGTTAATTTTTGTGAAAGATGTGCACCACAGGTGTTTTCATGCATGTTAGAACCACATAAGTTAACAAGGTACCGTTTTTACCCATGTACCACCCGCACACATTTCATCAGATACGAATTTAAAAAATAGTAGTGCGTGTATTAAATGGAGATAAAGGTATTTGAGAAAAATATAGGACTGTAAAATAGTCGGATTTGTTATAACATAGAATTATTTTTCCTCCCTCCAACGAGTACATGGCTACGGTAGCGGTGAGGGTATTGTCCACGTGACATCTACATAAATGAAGAAGTTATATTTCATGGGAGGTGGACTAGGAGCATTGCATTTAGAATGGTTCACAAGCATGCGGCCGGCCCGGCGGGCAAGAACTCCACTTTTGATGTTTCTGTTGAAGTTGTTAATGTTTACCATAGACAAGTATCTTTATAAAAAAAATTCTAAAATAATGGCATGTTTCCTGTGTTTATGCATACTTACGCTGAAAGTATAACGTACCATGATGTAAGTGGCCTTTTGTGTTTATTAATCTGATATATTCTGCTCACAAAAAGTTTAGCATATATAAGAATCCGGGATGTTGTATTGACTAAACGTAGTTTACAATTCATGTTGTACACCTAATAGCACATAAAGTGTAAAAAAAAAACAATATCCGTTTTCTCGTCCCAAAATGCAACAAACAAAAGGCATAAACTGAAAAACAACGCAAATAAAGGAATCTAGTCAGTTTTAATATCAAAACAAAGGTCTTATCACATGCACAGACAAACTTCAGTAACGTGTAAGACCTCCAAGATTCCTGAGGCACGCTTAGATGCGACGAGGTATGCCAAAAACATGATCATTAAGCATTCCAAAGACAAATTGTCCCATTCCTCAATTGAGGCTGCTTTTAAGGCGCGAATGGTCATTTGTGGTTGTGCACGGTTTGAAAAAGCTTGCTTGAGAGAGGACCACACATTTTCTACGCAGTTCAGGTCAGGTGAATAAGACGGCCAGTTTATTCTTCGGATTCCAGCGGGGAANTGCACGGTTTGAAAAAGCTTGCTTGAGAAAGGACCACACATTTTCTACGCAGTTCAGGTCAGGTGAATAAGACGGCCAGTTTATTCTTCGGATTCCAGCGGGGAATATGCTAAACTTTTTGTGAGCAGTGTATTTGTATCGCGCTCATTCTGTACCGATTGAATAACCGTCTCCGCTAGCTTTGTCGATAGCCTGGTAGGCAGCAGCGCATGTTGCTGGGTGGCAAAATGGCATAAGTCACAAATTAATCCGCACCCCTTCCTATTTCCGAAATGCCATTGTTTCCCCTAAAAAAAACTGTGGGAATATACTGTATTTTAAGTCAATACGGAAGCTCGCACCACATTTAACTTTGAAACATATTTATAGCTGTTTGCTGAAACACAATATTTAAAACTGAAAATGAAAATAGTTTTTTTTTCAGGGAAGATATTTAAAATGCAGAGTGTTGGTCTCACATTGGTGGAGGGGAGCGGGGGGTTCTCGAGTAAAAACGGTATATAGAAGCAAGTTTTGGAATACCAACCACTTGATCTCCGGCTTGGGGTCGCCCTCGACCTTGACCTCCAGGATGAGACTGTCGTCCTCCCTCAGGTCGACGGTCTTCTTCAAGGTCTTGACGAACTGCGGCGGGGAGAGGACGGCGAACTTCCAGAACTGGGAGGTCTGGGCGACGTCGCTGGCGGCGACCAGCATGTACGTCCCGGAGTCCTCCAGCTGGGCGTCGCTGATGGCGAGCGAGTACACGCCAGCAGACTCCTGCTTCACCTTCACCCTGCTCGAGCTGAACGCCTGCTTGCCGTCCTTGTACCTGCGCCCAGCCAGTCGTGAGCCCGGCTCACACTGTCCTCACGCACAGTGTCACACAAGGGGCGAACCCATAACACACCTTCCTTACGTTTTGATAGACGGCTACTCAAGGTTGCTCTATGATCATCACTTACATTTTCCCTGATGCCATCGTGCGGCGAGCCAAGTTATTGCTCCTTCCATGGGCGTCAGAATGTGGTGGGGGGGGGGACTTTCCCTCCCCTGGAAACTGTATTTTTTGTATGTAATGTGAAATAACATTTTTTATAACAAATAAATTGCTTGTTAGCAACGTTACTTCAAAATGGAAGTCCCTGCTGGGAGGAGTTATTGAGTTCTTCGTGCTTTTACATAATTTTATTTTTATATTTGTTTGCTCATTTGTATTTAATATTATATTGTATATTGTTAATGATAAAAAAATTTCTTCCCATTACAAGTCGTGAATGTTTGTTGCATGCATTCAGGGTAATCCCAGTTGTAAATCTCACACTCCACTGAAGGAAACTTTTTTAAATTCCCTTTGCCTCCCTTTGGGAAAGATATTGGTGACGCCCATGGCTCCTTCTATTCTCCCCTCCTACTTGAAATACCACAGACACAGACTACTTAAAAGTGCATGGGACGTAAATCAAAACTTTAGAGATGAATAACATTTACAGTTTTATGGAAGTCAACATAGAAAAAAGAAAAACAGGCAATCCTACATAATTGTTTTTATTAACTTTGTGACCAAATATTTTATTACAGTGATACATTTTGGTCCAGTTATTTTTTCTACCTGAAATGTTTACATGTTATCGCGGCGTGAGATATTATGCAAAATAAATGCATCAGTATGGTAAAATATTTGGCCACAAAGTTGGCAAAATCGATTATCTAGGATTGCCCTTTCCACATTTCTCTATATTGGCTTCCAAAATTGTGTGGACAACAACTCACATTTTATAAGTTAATTTATATCTTACATCCTGTTAAGAATACAGAAGTGAAACAGCCGCTTATACTGCGAACTCCAACTGCACAACCCAACAAAATGGTGTCACTGGCCAGCAATGGCGCAACACTACCGATTACCACCTACTATTTTACTTGGCAGCCGGCAGCCAAGAGGGAATATAGACAATAGGGAATATTTCGTAGTACGCAATAACCAGTTAAAGAGATCCTTTTCCAGATCCTCGCGCAGACAATCAACTCCACTTTACTTTTGTGTATTGACCTACCCTGTGCCAGTTCATATTACGCTGTATTTTATAAGACGTTTTAGTTCCAAAAGTTATTTTAGCAGGCATTTCCCTGAATTAAGTCGGTATAAATTGAGAGGGTAGCTTCCTACAATATATATTTTTTTGATTTTCATCTAATGGATTCAAATTATTATAATTACCGCATAAAACATAGTATTGAAATAAAAATCATAAAAATATTGAATTAATATTTCTAGTGTTTTAGATGTAGCCACCGTGCTTATTTTAGCCTTAAATGCCTCGTGTTGTAACGAGAAACTGTCTACCTAGAAATGTGCTTTGACGTCATCATTTCACTAAAAATACCATCTACATTTCTCTACGGTATTTTTTTTGTCTTTAAGTTTTCATGCAAAAACTATATGAAATTATCAGTCTTGAGTTTGAGAAATCAAAACAACCATCCCATATCTCACCGCACATATACGCAGCATAGTGTTTTATTCTTATAGTACAGTACATAACTTACCAACAAAGTTTGCCAAAAGTTTCACAATATACCGTATAATACCTAATAACTTACATAATTCTAGTATAAATTTTAAGTTCTGAAAATATTTTCTTTTTGGCACATAAAAAAACTATTAACTGCTCCACTTAAGAGGCTTGACACTAGCCAATAAATAATATTAAATTTACAACCAATAATTTCTTGCATGTTCCACTTCTTCTACAGGTTGAATGGCCGTAACAGGCGGCCTACTGGGAGAAAATTTTATTATCCTACAATTGATAAAAAATACCTTAATGTGTATTGTTCCAAACAAGTTTTCGAAGCAGATGAAGTTCTTACTATAGTTAACATGAGAGGGTAGTGGTTATTGCTCAATCAAGACATTTATAATACAGCTTTATATATAATATACATATATAATATCAGGCACGAGTTTTCGTAACACTGATTTATGTTTGGTACGAAGGCGCCACCTTCCCAAGGATCTACATACAAGATTACAAAGTCCTGAATATTTTTTCTCAGTAAGAAATGTAATTTAGAATACATACAATTTATTTTAAGCCCTGATTGACTAGATATACCAGTTAGTTTAATCAGTTCATTCAGTATTCTTACTGTATCTGTTTATTTTTATTTATAGGTAACATGCTAATCCATAAAGACTACGTTGCCACATAAAACATTTTCTTCAGTCACTTTGATTTATCGTATCTAATGTGGATGGTCTGTATCACATTCAGTAAAATATTAATTTTAATTTGTTAATTTATCTGTAAAAAACTTTCATAGTTTTTTTACTGTAAGTATTATCTTATTTTTAACTTACCATTTGACATCTGGAGGAGGGATTCCTTCTACTTCAGCTATCACCTTGTATGTTTCTCCTATCTTGATTGAACAGTCCTCAATTTTGGTTTTAATTTTCGGCAGGGCTGCATACAGATCAGAATCGCTTAATCAGTAATGTCATAAAGTTTTATATATTAGTTTCAAAACCTGCCCGCTAATTAACTTGAATCTTTTTAGTAACAATATTGCCCAGTATCACAGACCAAAGTAAACTTTATTTAAAATAAAAGCACGTCCTCTTAAATGTTATATTGGATTGCTGAAACAAATCTGTATTATATTCCATAAAATTTTATATTTCATTGCTAAAGAAAATTTATTATTTAATTTTAAATCTAAATCTTAAGAACACTATACTACCTGAAGACAAATATTAGTTTCTCTAAACATTGTTCTGTTAGTTAAACTTAGACATAATTCACTAGCCGACATCACAGACTATGGAGATATTATAAATATTGTTATAACTTTACTGTATCACATACCTCTGAGGAAAAAGTCACAATGATAAAATTCCATTCAGCTTGCATTTCAATTTAAAATTGCACACNCTATCACATACCTCTGAGGAAAAAGTCACAATGATAAAATTCCATTCAGCTTGCATTTCAATTTAAAATTGCACACATTCCAGCACCAATTAAAAATAAACCATAGTTTCTGTAGTGCAGAGATGGATTTAAATTGTGTTATGCGTTTTAAGGGCTAGTGTGTTGAAGTGCGTACCAAACTCATAAATCGCACCTTGAATGCAAGCCTATCGTAACTCATAAAATCAAGTTTTTGTAATATTTTTAAGGAATGGTGAAAATATTTATTGATAGACAGCAAATGCTGTCGAAAAATTCTGTTTACTTTTACTGGGCATACGGTATATACATTGGTGTCACACTTCAAAAAAGAGTAGAATTTGGAAACTTGTTTTTTTAAGGGCACATTTTTTATAGACTGGTTACAATAAACTGAGTACTTTTGAAATCCCTGATTTGCATATAATTCTCTGTTTTCATTGTATCCTTCCACCATATGTTAATTTAACATTGACATGGGTCTAATCACTGTATTCGTGCGCGATCCAAGTGAAATCGTAGAATTGTCACGCATGTCAATGTATTACCTAGATTATATGAAAATGCTTACAATAACTTGAATAGAACAAGAAACGCCAACCGCACTGGAAATAAATTATGTTTGTAATACAAAGCNAAAATGCTTACAATAACTTGAATAGAACAAGAAACGCCAACCGCACTGGAAATAAATTATGTTTGTAATACAAAGCTGAGTCCAAGAACTATTTATATTTCTTCGCTGCCTACTTAACTGGGAACCCGTATGCTAATATGCACTGTAACATTTATGCAGTTATGGGCAGCGACTTTTTTCTAAGGTTGGTTTCAAAGTGCTTACTTCACCGTGAACAACGTATACCGTAAAACGGGGTGAATAAGGTCACCGGGGTGAATAGAGAAGTTTTTTAAAAGTATTTAATGTACTGGTAATTTGTTTATTAAAACGTATCAAGTATGAATTTTTGCCAAACCGGAAGAACATTCTTTTTATGTAATATATTTTAATTAAAAAATAAATCAGTAAATTAAACGGATTTGAAAATTTTAGTTCCTATNAAAATGCTTACAATAACTTGAATAGAACAAGAAACGCCAACCGCACTGGAAATAAATTATGTTTGTAATACAAAGCCGAGTCCAAGAACTATTTATATTTCTTCGCTGCCTACTTAACTGGGAACCCGCATGCTAATATGCACTGTAACATTTATGCAGTTATGGGCAGCGACTTTTTTCTAAGGTTGGTTTCAAAAGTGCTTACTTCACCGTGAACAACCTATACCGTAAAACGGGGTGAATAAGGTCACCGGGGTGAATAGAGAAGATTTTTTAAAGTATTTAATGTACTGGTAATTTGTTTATTAAAACGTATCAAGTATAAATTTTTGCCAAACCGGAAGAAAATTCTTTTTATGTAATATATTTTAATTAAAAAATAAATCAGTAAATTAAACGGATTTGAAAATTTTAGTTCCTATTCGTCCCTGTGTCCTTATTCACTGCGGGGCCACAGTGACTAAGAGTGCTAGCCTCCCACCAAGGCGAACCGGGTTCTATTCCCGGCGGGGTTGCTCCCGGATTTTCGGGCGTGGGAAACATACCGGACGATGCCGCTGGTTGGTGGGTTTTCTCGGGGATCTCCCGTTTTCCCTTGCATTCCGGCGCTGCTCCATACTCACATCGCTTCACCCTCGTCGGCTCTCAAGACGCCGATGTAAAGAGCAGTCAGAACCTCTCCCTCTACACTCCCTATTTGCCCCGTTTGACGGTACTCTCACTCGCCGCATACGAGACATCCCGAGTCACGATAGTCTTGCATTGAAGGTGCGATACATGCACGTGCGGGCGCGTGCGTCCCACAACCGCACGCAGGCATGCACTGGCGACGGAATACAGGTGAACTGACCGCTGACGAGCAGGTCGAACTCCGTGCTGCTCTCGCCGGCGCAGTTGCTGACGACTACCGTGTACTTGCCGGCGTCCTCCCCCGTCACGCCCCGCACTATCAGGGAGATGGTGTCATTGGCTTCGCGCACCGAGCGGACACGCTCTCCCAGCTTCAGCTCCTTCCCGTCCTTCAACCTGCCATAACACACACACACACACACACTACGAGTAAAGGCTGTTCACGGTAAACGGAGCACTTTTTGAAAACCCTACTTGACTGCACGTTGTGTGTTCTTCCACCATATCGATGGCTTAGAATGAAAACCTCGTATCTGACATGATTTTTTGATTCTTTTGGTTTAAAAACCT
The DNA here is from genome assembly GCA_002778355.1 of Clitarchus hookeri. NCBI lineage: Eukaryota > Metazoa > Arthropoda > Insecta > Phasmatodea > Phasmatidae > Clitarchus > Clitarchus hookeri. The sequence continues at coordinate 431,341 of NQII01000139.1, read as the reverse complement.
CCTAATCTCATTTTGCAGACCAGCATATAAATAAAATATATATGCTGTTTTTTTTTTTAATTTGGAGCATTGTAAAATGTGAATATCCGAAGTTTCCAAACGAAAGCACCAGAAAATAATTTTCGCCACAAATGTGAGATACGAGGCTTTTATTCTAAGCCATTGAAATGTAAAATCAATATTGCCATGGGCCTGATCACTTAATTCAAGCGCCTGTCAAGCTAATATTTGAAATTATTTGAAATGTAAATATTTTACGAATTTTATCATTATTCTTACACCTAACTTAAGCACTGCAAAGATAGAATGTAAAATATATAAATTAAGTATTCGCAAACTTAACCTAACCGTATAGTTCAATGTTAAAACAGGAGACTGCGTTTATTTTCAACGTAACCAACTTTACTGGGTGCATGTCAGCCAGTGTCTTCATTAAAATATATGCAGAGAAGGACAGTGACATTTTTCAAATGTTGATTTCAATAAGTGCTGAAATAACCGTGGACGGCGTATAAGAGAAATTCTCGCAGTAAGGACTTTAATTTATTTCTTATGCAATTTATCCATAACCTTGCTTTCTCAATCATTTAAGTCCCTGTCATGTTGCACAGGAAGGAAATATATGAACATATCTGTACACAGCAAAGTTAATGGCCCAGTGCAGCGTGTGCTGTGGGAAATGCGATTTGTTGACATTTCTGGTTTGTGAGTGGTTTCCAAGCGACAAGCACATATTTAATTCGTTGCGTGAATGAAGTAAGTGTTTAATCAGGGTGAGTACAGCAAGAACCAAAATATTACTTGATTGCAATACTTGAAACCATAAATTAATGCCCAGACTGAAAAGGTTGAGAAAATATCTCATATGCGTTTTGCTTTTCAAAGACTTTGTAGTCAAATATAAAATTAGAAAGAGACACAAATGGAATCAGTAGAGCTTGAAAAGAAATTCTCATTTATAAGATAAATATAAATATGTGCTTATTTGAAGTTCATATGTGTATACATATACTGCACAATTCTGAGCATATGTTGTTCTGTAAATAATTTTGTACGAAGTGATTTTTAACAACAAACAACCTCGAAAATTAATATGTAAATTAGGAATATTTGCAGTTATTTCCTTGTAAAAAAATCATATTGGCGATTCAAGAAAGAGAAAGACGTGTCTTACTAGCACTGGTAAAAATAAAAAATGTATATTATAAATTGATATATTTTTTTTTCAGTTGGCGTACAGCTTATAATTGCTGTACAAAATACAGTGTTATCATTTCAAAACCAATTTTTACCAAAATTAATATTTGCAGATATAATATCGATGAAATATAAAATATTAAATTTCTTTCAAACTGGTTCAGCATTGGCCATGCATGCATGCACACATGCATGCAAACATGACAATGGCTATAGGGGACTACCGTTGCAAGGTAAGGGCATCAACTACACGGCTAAGCTTTGCAATGCCAAAACACACTAACCATAACAGCACACAGGCAAAGGTTCAGGGATCCCAGACCACTTGAACTGCTATGTATCAGTTGTGAGTGGAAGGAAATATGTCGATGACAGTTAGGACACTCGAAATTTGTCAGTTAGATCTGCAAAAATCGAAATGATAATGCGAGGTACTGTGGCCTTGTGACAATGCACAGAGTGTCATGCGAATCCACTTATCCTCCAATAGTGTGCATCTTGTATAATAAAGCATTATGGTGGAGAAAAGACATCCACGAGCATTCTGTAACCAAAACTTTGTTAAAGTAAATATCATTTTCGACCATTACAGTTATTTTGAAATATGGAATGTGCGAAGAAATCTGTGCCACTACTTCAAAGACATAACGATAAAAACTATCTCAGAGAATACAGTATACTATGGTGTAATACTGTGGCGTTACCTGCTCGCAAATATAAATTGTTTAGTGTCGCCATTTTCTTTGAGTTAGAGTTAACGAAGGAAACCACTTAAAAGTAGGCACCCTTATGCATTGTGGCTTCTTGGATGGGCAGCTCCTGGTTTGTGTACACATGGATGTTGTTCTTCAGGGTGGTAGGGGCATTTATCATTGGGTAGGGGCATTTATCACACTTTTTTGAATCAAACATCTGAAAAATCACCTCCTGTATTACGTGTTTGGTTACTAAATATGTCATTTTCATAAGTGTATAACGCTCATGTTAACATAAAAGTACCTAATTTTTGATTAAATTGAACTTTCACTTAAATTTATATAAATTATAATAATTAATTTAGTATAAATAAAAACAGAAAGAAAGAAGGTGTGTTGGTAATGACTAGTAAGAAATAGTTCTTATGCAAAATATTATTACACTGCATGCGCACGAATGCGGTGCGTAGTCCCTTTGGTGTAATTTTGTAGACTCTATTAAGCTTGGCTAGCATGAGGCGGAGGAATATATTGGAATTAGAACTTAAGTAGGGCTTCAGAAAAGTTGGGAGTAACCGTGAATGAACTATACCTCGATGTCAGATCGAAAAAAATAGCCAGTCGGGGCATGTTGAACTGGTTCGCCATGTCGATATCGGCATCAAGTGAACGTCTCTCACGCTGAGGAATCTATTTTGTTGAATCAAAGAAAGTTTGTTTGACACAATCGAATTAATTGTTTCTATAGAGGCAATGGAATGTTTTGTTGTTGAACAAATTATTCGGTTTTTCTTATTTGGTTGCCTCAAACTGTAAGATTTTGTATGCGCAACTAAAGATTTGTTTGGCTTTACGTACATTAAACAGTTTTGGTTAATATAAAAAAGGGCGAAAGCACATTCAAGATTCGACTGAAGGTCGTTTCCCCCCCAGATCTACGTCCTATCAATATCAGCTGAATTGACTACTGACGGAACGTGAATATCCTTAAATACATACAATTCAAATACAGAACAACATGCGTAAATAAATCATTAAATTTTTACAGTTTTAGTTTCTATTTTCGCGTTGAGTATGTTTTATCAAGATGTTTATTATAATTTTTGTACCATTATTAAGTGTCAGTAAATGCACTTACAAACACTGTTACTATCCTAATTATCACAACAATGACCAACTCTCGAGCTGTATTTTCGAACGAAGGCAATAAAACGAGTGACCAAACAAATATTTACAGTTGATTCAACTTAATATTTTGTAGAAAGTCTAATTTTTCTGGCCGAACACAGACGTATTGTTTATTAAAGCGTATATTTTGTTAGATGAGCCAAATTAATGTTGTTGATTTTAAAGTTCTGTTTGCTGCGAGGTTAATCACCTACTGCACATGTGCTACTGAGGCGCGGGGTCACTATCACTAGAGGCAGATTACTGAGCAGCATATTGCCTTCCACGTCCCAGATGCGGGTGTTGTACTTGAGCATCTCCGTGAGACTGTGAACCGGCGGTGGAAGGCAGAGCCCGAAGATGCGCGAGGTCAATGCCAGCCGCTCCCATCTACAAGTAACGCTCTCTCTCTCTTCAAACTAAAATAATTTACAAATTTAAATCACTTCTCTGAGAACTTAACATATGTGTTGCATGGAAATGCTTATAGGCTATTCACGGCAAAGCGAGCACTTTTGAAAGACCTTCCACTTTGAATGATAGTTAATACATATATTTTATGTTAGCCTTAGACGTTAACTTCAGAGAGCGGTGGAATATGCGCACTGTGTTTATTACTTACATGGCAATATTTATTTTAAAATGTGGTTATAGGATAAAAAAAATGGCTGGAAGGAAAAAGTAACAAAGGCCTCAAAAGTTCTAACTTTACCGTTAACAGCCCATAGGAGCTTGTTTAAAGGCTTCCACAGATTTATATTTATAAAGAAATGACAAATGCAGTGTTTCTGGCACCATGTTTCCATTGTGTCTAATTTCGTGTTGTCTCCACCAAACCAACAAAACAAACTTTTTAAAAATCCAGCATATATTTACTTTAGCCATAGTATGATAATAACACCATTAATACTCATAAATTATTTTGGGCATTAATACATAATGGCAAGTTGAAAATAGTCTGCCGTCAATCTTGTCTTTGTGTGGTTTCCAGTTATTCGCTATCTGAACATGTTTCTTACGTTAGTTGCCGGAACTGTGAAGCGGTTTTCTGTAACAAGGATGTTCTATACTTACCATTTGATATCAGGTCTTGGAATCCCCTTTACTTTCAATTCGAAAACAGCGTTGTCGCCTAGATTAACTTCAGTCGACCTCGTTTCTACTGTCACTTTCGGCGCCTCTGGTTGCCGAAGGTGATCTAGTCCACCTGAATAGGTTTAAGCAATAACCAAATTAAAAAGGAATTATTTAAAACTTATCGAATATAGCAATTAATAGCAATTAATTGTTTCTTATGAATATGCCTCTTGCATGACTGAAGCGTATCAAAACATGACTTTCATATTAACTTTGTCTGACATAATGCGTATTTTTTATTTCCAATTTCAAAAAGTTCTCAAAACTACAAGTAGATACTCTGACTCTCAGATTTCCTAAGAACCAACCAATAATCTCTATGAAACTTCAATGAGTATCTTAATTAAACTTCACAATGATGATATTTTGGACGAAGAGGGTAGTTCATACAATATTTTGTGGGCTTTTTTTACTGGCGGGTTAAATTAAAAGAAAATAAACAGAAACGACAGGGTTATTTTCGTTTAATAAGAAAATCACATTTTATGTTTTCGTTTAAATAGTTAACAGTATGCGAATGAACTTACGAATGGACATTCCCGTTCCACCTATCTATCCTGAAATGGTAGGGTACAGGTTATGTGTTAATACTGACACTGTTCTATAAAGTAGTTCCTCTTTAACGTGTGATGTAAAACATTTTCTACACGAGTTGGAAATTTTTCAAGCAAATAAAGTCCAGATAATCATGCAAATCCAGGACCTTCAGGCGTATGCAGTGATGTTCTACCGTTTTGAGTTACGTAGATCGCATTCACATGCCCATTAATTAATTTCACGAGTTGAATTTTCGCAGGTTTGTATTCCTTGCAAAATAAAATATGTTTAAAAGTTCTTTACAAAATTATTTATTCATTTATTAGCTGAAAAAGCCTTGTTGCAAACCAAGATTATTTAAAAAATTTAAAAAACAGTATTTGAAATTATATTTTCTTTGTTACCTATGTATATAAAACAGAAAAAGGGTGATCAAGTATAGTACCCTTAATGAACAGCCTTACCTGATACAATAAGTTCCGTGTTGCATCCTATATTCCCGCATGCTGTCGATGCTACAAACGTGTAGAGGCCTCCAGGGATTGGCCTGATATGTTGAAAAAACAGTGCCAAGGAGTCATCATCGTCCTGTAACAACCTCCTTTTATGAAAAATTTGTGACATTGAATAAAATGTCCAAATAATTGGAGAAGTATTCAAGCAACCAGGGTTACCCACTAGTGTCTTTACATGTACGTGTAAGTGCACTGTGAGTTACCAAAATACTGTATTTTACACATAATTTCTCAAGATATTTGATCTTGTGTACGTTTTGCTTTAGTGCATGGGAAAAAGTTATTTTACGGTAACTGTTGCCTCAAACCATTCCTTTCAAATTAAAAACACGTTAGACCTTATAGAAAATAATAAGAGGACAAGTTAACAAAATAAAATGTAAGTGCCATCAAAGTAAATCTCTGACAAATAAAAAATAGGATAGNATGGGAAAAAGTTATTTTACGGTAACTGTTGCCTCAAACCATTCCTTTCAAATTAAAAACACGTTAGACCTTATAGACAATAATAAGAGGACAAGTTAACAAAATAAAATGTAAGTGCCATCAAAGTAAATCTCTGACAAATAAAAAATAGGATAGAGTTTCTTAATGGAATTATCTATCACCTACGAGCAGTCATTCTACTCATGGGTACTTAATGGCCACTATAACTAAGGCTGTGGAATAACTTTCCTATAACTCGTGAGCGTAAATCTAGAAGTTTGTTTGGGTGGCCACGCTACGTTCTGCTTGCGCACTGTTTCTTTGAAAGCATACATTTAACGGTTAAAGTTTATTTTCTGTGTCGGATGTATCCCATGAAGTTAAGCGCCCAGTATTCAAACTGCTTGTAGAAAATTAGGCAAGTTTTTCAAAATTCGAAGGAAGTTTCTGATTCAGCAATGCTGGTATATTTTTACATCAAGGACTAGAAATACTTACTGTCATTTTTCAGTTGTCCATGTGAAAATGTCCTTGATTATCCAAACGTACTAAACGTGCACTGGTGGTAACAAAATCTCACGATTGCACATGCAACGTGTTTACGAAACGTGTACAAACTCGGGCACGTGATTCGAGACCGGCAAAGAGGATGATTGACATAGGACACCCATGGTACATCTCAAATAATAAGGGCTGTAGATGTCCTTAAAGGCNCCGGCAAAGAGGATGATTGACATAGGACACCCATGGTACATCTCAAATAATAAGGGCTGTAGATGTCCTTAAAGGCGGAGGGCGACAAGCATATTACGTGGGTCAATATGCAAAGTACTTGCGTTAGAGGAACACAGATAGTTATACGCGTTAATAAAACCAAGATATTGGATAAAAGGNAAATATGCAAAGTACTTGCGTTAGAGGAACACAGATAGTTATACGCGTTAATAAAACCAAGATATTGGATAAAAGGAAGATATGGTACGTCATACATACCCCCGTCATGTAAATAATAAGTGTCGGCACCCTTTGATTGCAAGAAACATTTACACTGTGAGGTTAAATTGATTATGAACACCATCGGATGAAGCAGGACGTCGTAACTAGCAAATCCGATCCACTAGTTGCAACTCTCAAGGACCTACCGTTTCCATGTGAAACGCAAACGAAGAGCACAGTGGTAGCAAGGCCATGGCTTGGTGGGTAGGCAACACGGACTGCATCCGGTGGTAAACACATGTTGGTAGTATGATACACGATGTAACACGTCACAGCCAGTCTCTTTACGCCCCCCCCTTCTCATGGGAGTGTAGTTTCACGCCCCGTCTGCCTGAGCGGCCTATTATGCGTAGCCTGTCACTGCTTCTATTCACTAAGTAATGCATACGAGAACATGACGAGTACAAAAGTTATGCAAAGTCTGACATGCTCTTGGTGTATGGCGAAGTGAGAGGCAACGGCAAGGCAGCTGTGCGTGTGTACAGCCAAAGATGCCCTGCATGACGTCAGTCAAGCCACCACACATCCACACACCTTACACAGCGACTACGGGAAACAGGCACGTTTCAGCGTCGATGAGAGGACCTGGTCGACCGAGAGACGTCCACACTCCGCAGTTTGAAGAGGCGGTCTTAGAGCATGTAGCGGACAACTTCGACGAGTAGCCGTGCGATCGCGTGGAGAATGGATGAATCGAATGGCACAGTATGTTATGTCCTCCATGAAAACCTGCTACGACCATACCATGTGCGTAGGGTACAAGCAATGCAGCCATCAGAGTATGCCCCTAGGCTAGAATTTTGCCGGTGGTTCATGCAGCAGTGTAAAATCGATCCTGATTTCCCGGCGATTGTAATGTTTTCAGACGAAGCCACGTTCACACAGGAAGTGTTTTGCAACGACTCCAACTAGTCCATACAAATTAGACCAAATTNTTTTCAGACGAAGCCACGTTCACACAGGAAGTGTTTTGCAACGACTCCAACTAGTCCATACAAATTAGACCAAATTTAAGGCTAACCCACAGATTCAAAACAACAAGTTGAAATCTTCATGAGTGTGTTAAGAAAGTGTCCCAGTTCATGATACAAAAAGTCTCAAGAAAACTCAACACGGGTTTTCCACCATTTTGAATTTGAAGTCGGCCATGTTAGATTTTTTTAAGCATTCATTAAAAATTGTATTGTGATATTCTCGTTAGTCCTAGAAACATGCTTTTAATTAATAATTTAAAATTTAAGCGATTTTAAAATTCAATATTACTATGATGTTCCAATTTTCCGTCTTAAAAAGACGTTATTCAACAATAACCGACGGAAAAAATAGGGGTAATCAAGTCACCATCTTGTTTTTTATAACCATTTGATAAGATAATTTTTAATACAACACTCAGAACAAAGTTATGGCTTAACACAGATATACAGTATATACATATATATAAATATACACACATATATATTCTAAGAAATATTCTTATGTTTATTTGTAAGATAGAGTTTTGAAAGTTGAAGAGAACATAAATTCTAAGAACAGTGTTTTCATCCAGCTGATTTAGCAAGTGGCTATATTATCGAGGTAAACATACTAATTTCATTTAAACTTTAAACTAAGAGAATTAAATTTTATGTAACTTCTCTCTTCTGTATTTCTTTGATTGTTGTTTAATGTGAGTGGTTTGACATTATATAACTATATATATATACACACATATAAAACAGGGCAAATCGCCTAAAAATTGCACCGCAAATATTTCGGATATGAAAGATTCTATTGATATGCTGATTTCAAAGAATTGATGTTTAGAAAAGGGTTCATAATTTTAGCCCAGACGCAGATCTGAATACGTATTAGAATGTGTATTTCTTGAAGAAAGTTTCTTTTTTTAAATGGTACAATGGCTATTCGCATAGAGAAAATAAAACTAGATGAAATTAGAATGTCAATGGTGTTAATGGCCATGATAACTAAGGAGCAGCGTTAATGTGACAAGACAGAAGCACTTCAAGAACTCAGCTGTGGAAGGTTCTTATTAACATTATATATTGTACTAACGTCTTCCATGCCAAAAGTAATAAGAACATCGTAACACATTAAAAATTGTATTAAAAACTTACCTTGAAAATTACTTTGAACCTTTCATCTGGATTAAGAATTTCTCCATTTTTCTGAATTTCGTTTCTAAGTAGTTCAGATAGGTTGTTATCTGCAACAAAAACACGACTGCAAAGGTTTTTCACTACACATTTTGTATCATTCATTTACTTCACACAGTTGTGTACACAACTACTAGCCAGCAGCAAGGTCTCAAATATTGTAATTATTAACAACGCAGTGAACTTACTTTATATTTGTCAGCGAAAATTGTATTTTGACGTAAATACCAGTTAAATGGTTAAATCACTGAGCAAAAGGGCTTTTTTCCTTTTTTAAAATGCGTTGCTTATTATAAATAGATCAAGATTTATAAAAAACTGCAGGAAACAATAGTAATGTGACGGACTAATGTATATGTATGAAGTCATTAATGTACACTTAAAAATTCACAAAGCTAAGATGCATCCTTGAAATTTAGAATGCCATCATCTTGGCCTTGTGTTACAAGTTTTTGTACCTACATTTCCGAGTATTCTCTTGTGTATGGTTTGACCTTATTTACACTTATCAGTACCATTAACAAAAACTATAAATGGGCACTGTTTAATATTCCTGAAATTAAGATTGTGATAGTATATTGACATGCGCACATTTCTTTGTAGACTAACAGAAATCAAAACATAGAGGAACGAAACATGTAACTTTGACACTTTGCCATAACTAATTGTGAAAAAATTAACTCCCTTTCCATAGTAAAATAGGCCTTTGATATACTTGTTTTTCTTCTGCATCAATAACTACCTAACAAATACAACTCTAACCAAAAATGTATAAAAATTTATTAAATGTTCCAATGTATACTTTATAATTGATATTCATATACATTTTATCCTGTTGTAGTTTGCTTATATACTTTTCATTTGTTTAATATAAATAACATTACATAACATAAACACGAGGGTTCGTGAGCCCGTTTGCATGTATGTAATCTGTGGTAAACTATAACAAGTACTTTGCACTACCACTTATGTGATTTGATAAAAAAAAGCAATGAATCAGTATTTATGATTTGCAATAATTCATTGAAGATTTTCTTCCCTCCTCTGAAAGTCAACTATAAAGTACACATGAGCTACTCACGTTGAGAAGTTTTCGCGATCAGCAAAGGGGCGATTAAGTTCAAGTCTCNGATTAAATTCAAGTCTCTTGCGCTTCTACCATATTCAGCTGTGACGAGCGCAGCATTCTGAGAAGCCATCGCCTCCTAGAAAGAACAGAAGTCAGTTTTAAGTCGGAGAACAGTGACAATGCTGCAACACATTTAGTCATAGGCTGTTCGTGGCAAAGTGAAAACTTTTCAAACCAACGTTTGGAAAAAAAAAATCACTTCCCGTTAACTGCGTATACGCTACCGTACATGCTGGTATGCAAGTTCTCAGTAAAGTTGGCAGCCAATTAAGGAAAATAGTCCCGAATCCTGACGTGATACTGTAAGTGTAATGTTTAATTGTTTAGGAAATTAAGTTGGTGTTTTCCTGCTTATACACTCCAGAGTACGAAATGGCGTATTAGCAACACATAAGGTTCCCAACTATTTAATGTTTTCCCTTGACTGGCGCATGAAAAAATACATTATCCACAACAAAGTATATTTTACATAAGGCTGAGGAGAAAATTAGATCTTAAAGTTGGACTTTAAAAAGTGCTCAATTAACCGTGAACAGCCGATCATGTTTTTTTTTCACGGGTAAATGCAAATCCACCCTTTGTTCCCGTCTCCACAAAGGAGCAAAATTAATGGGATGATACTAGCTCTAGTTAGAGCCCATCGACCTGTCACCCAAGCAAGCCTGAATAACGGATGAGATAACAGCGGAGCAGTGAAAGAATGAAGACGTGGGAGGAAAAGGTAGTACCCCGATAAAACCTTTCCAGTATGCCACAACATGAGAGTCTCCATCCGAAAAGTTACTACCCACAGGGGCTTGGGGTCGAACTAGTGGTCCTATTGGTAGAAAGCCAGTGAATAACCACCAAACCAACAGCAGATTCTGTTTGTTAGCTAAAACCCTGTAAAAGCACATTCTTAACCGCAATTTACTGGTCTGTGACAGTAGTTTTGTGTTATTTTACACATAACAAATTTTCATTTGGAAGTTGGAATTTGATTCTGTGGGGAACCTATTCACACTCTCTCTCCAAATTGTCTCACAAACGGATTCATTAGCTGAGGAAGCTCTTAGAAGCGCACCATAGTGAACCCACCATCTGTGGTTAGCACCCTAATTACCTTCAACAGCCAGAGGGTGCACCACTCGCATCAACTGACAAGGCCATTGTGTCTTTCATCTCTGCAACGAAGTTGTTTACTTATTTTGTAGTTTTTTTATCGTTGTTACTATCCATACGAATTTCCCACAGCACAAATTTAGCCTTCTTTTTATGAAAAGTCTTTACATTTGTGAGTTATTCACCAGTAATTATCAATAAAATATAATCACCAGGAATTACGTTTTTATCAAACATATTTTTATTAGAAAATTAATTGAAAATATATAAATAAGCAGTCTACAGATATTGCTTACATTTTAATTATTCTAGAACAGCATATATTAGTTACGATCGTTACCTGTGGTGAGACGTATCTTCGCACTATCTTTTGCCTGGATTGAGGACGGAAAACTGAGTGGGAAAAATTATACCTCTTTTCCACTGGTTAGTATCTAGACTAGGTACTATATATATTTCAAATCTGGCACGTTAGTCATATACATAATTTGATTCCTCAGTTGCAAATTACACACCCCTCCTCTGAGCTCTACTAGTTTTACTCTGTTTATTAAAGTATCTGGTGCTTGAATCTTCAACGCGCATTTGAACTATGCAGTTTTGTGGCCTGCAAAAAGTTACAATCGAAACTTGGTCTTGAAAAGGCGACATACTGCTATAATTTTCTTTAAACAAATATTTCATTCTTTAAGCAAATGAGGGTTTATTTTTGTCTGTATGCCAGAGTAAAGCCTCAAAGAACGCTGAAAATAGCTTTCACTTTGCCGCTAATTAGTCCGATGCGTTTAATTTTCTCAAAAATGATCAGAGTGACAAACCAAATTATATCATAGGAGCTTCTAAACAAATCTTCTTGGAACTCGTATAAGAAGTATAGGTTTCCTGGCAAAATAATTTCAGCGCAAGTACACGGTCACTTGCCAGAGAAGTGTTACTATAGGGCTATTCACAGTAAGTGAGCACTTCTGAAAGCCCTCTTATTTGGAATAATAGTCAAAAAATACGTTCTATTTTAGCCTTATACGTTAACTTCCGAGTGCGGTGGAATAAACACACTGTGTTTATTACTTATATAGCAATGTTTATTTAAAAAGGTGGCTAAAGTGTAATAAATGGCTGAAACAAAAAAGTAACCAGGCCTTCAAAAGTTCTCACTTGACCGTGAACAGCTTATACATGCATAACTACATTACATAATTCCTCAAACCAGATTGGACTGATTTAAGTCTGGTTTTTCTTACTTGAGACTAAAAAAGAGTAATAAAAACTAGTTAATCTTTATTACGGCTTCAGATGCAATAAAAACATGGGTAAAATATCTGGTACTTAAAAATATATCTGAAGATGTCACCTTGGCTCTCATTTCCTCGTTTTCAAATATTCGATCTAAAAAGTAAGCTATGGTGAAAAAAAAGTACATCCCAAATTGAAAAAATTCTACCTCCTTAAACATTTGATTAGTTAATACAATTTTTACACAGTGACTAGTAAAGTTAAAGGTTTGTGTTTTAACACTGAGTGTTGTCAGCGTAATATTACGTCGCCTGAATTCAAAAAAGTTGTATGGAGTTTGGCGTTAAATGACGAAGTCCAAATTCTTTGAAGATATTGAAGACCTAATATTACTTTGCTAATTTTTTTCATGACGTCCATCTGAAACGTAATAACACTTCTGCAGCACTGAAGCTGTAGTTTACTCAAATGACCACGCTGGGTTGTATAGGTCTACTATATTAGGCGAGAAAAGCATTTAATTGGGACATTAAAAATTTGCTATAACATTGATTGACAGCCGGCCGCCAGTAATGAACGTTGCGCTATGAGTTAATGAAGAGATTTAAGCGGCTCTTAACATCCTGGTCTTGAGAGCCGACGAGGGTGAAGCGAGGTGAGTATGGAACAGCGCCGGAATGAAGGGGCGCGAGAAACGGGAGATCCCATAATAAAACCCGCCGACCAGCGTCATCGTCCGGTACAATTCCCACATGCGAAAATCCGGGAGCAACCCCGCCGAGAATCGAAATACGGTTCGCCTGGGTGGGAAGCGAGTAGCCTAACCACTACACCACCGCGGCCCGAACGTTGCACAGTACAGTGTAGCGTACGGTGTTATAGTCTATTCGCGGTTTCTTCACAATTTTTGAATCAAACTTTGAAAAAATCACCCCATATATGACGTGTTTGGTTGTCTTCTAAACATGTCATGTTATCAAAAGCGTTTTATACGTGTGTTAACATAAAAGTACCTTATTGTTGGTTAAAATGAAATGTTATTTATATTTTATGTACAAATTATAATATTTAATTTAAAAATAAATGTGAATAAAAACAGTGAGAAAATAGGTTTGTTGGTAATGCTTAGTAAGAAATAGTTCTTATGTAAAATATTATTACATTGAGTGCGCACGAATACGGTGCGTTGTGCCTCTGGTGTAATTTTCTAGACTCAGTAAAGCTTTGTTTGCACGAGGCGGAGGGATATGCTGAAAGTAGAACTTTAGTACTGCTTCATAAATGTGTAAAGTAACGTGAATGAACTATATAGTGGACCAAAAATGTGATAGTAGGTGGGAATATATAAAGAATGTCCCAATAAAATGTACTTCCGTGTGGAATAGCAATAAATGCTGTGTTTATTAACAAAGGAAATGGGTAAGTAAGGAAATGGGTAAGAAACGAAATGGGCAAGAAAGGAAATGGGTAAGAAAGAAAATGGGTAAGAAAGGAAATAAACGATATTAACGTAGACTACAATCAGATGAATCAAATGAACGTACTTGAGTTACGGTAGGACATCAAAAGCAATTGACAGCACTCCATTATATCCACTCTATTGTCAAGCACATTCTATTAGTACATACTGTATACCAACAGAACTGGTGTTAATGCTGTGATGGATACAGAATTTCAGGTAATTCGCGGATACGGACTGCACCTAACAAATCCGTGATCAAAACTAAATAGAAATTACTCTGTGAAAAAAATGCACAAGACCTTAAGTTTACCAGAAAAACGACATGAAATGTTCAAAAACCACTGTAGCAACTATGTGGTATGCCAATTAGCCAATTAGATAAAGGTGAGGTGATGGAGCAATGCTGCAACTAATTTGTTGGTCGTAAGGCATACGGCAAGGAATCGAGTTGAGCTCAGTAATGCCAAAGAGCTTATGGAGTTCACACGGAGTGAGTACTGGGATATGTAAATGGCCATGGGTGCATCCGGCGGCCACGCTCCGTGCATGCTGCATGCATCCAACGTGCGGAAAAGTACATTGTTATGGGCAGAGCAAACTTCGAACACTCGTTATGACGTTTAGACGTTTTGTATGCTGATGCTGTATGCTGTGATTAACATTAAATAGTTATTTTATCCACTTTCTCGTAAACTAAGGGCCATACGCTTTTTTACCAAATAATATTTTCTGCATAGTTTTAATCACAGATTCGTCTGCTGCAGTCCGTATCCGCGAATTACCTGACATTCTATATAAGCGACTAACTTATATTTTTCTTGGGCGTATGCCAATCTGTACCGCACTTGGGAGAGTAAAGATGACGGGACCTCCTCATTGCAGTGGATTCAGAACCATTGGGTTATTGACTCGGCGTCCATAAATCTAAAGTCATGCCAGACGTTGTGTATGAACTATCACTGGTCCGTCCTCCTTGCGACACGAACGTGACGTATCAGCTTTAAGTTTGTGAAGCCGTTCCGCCTTCTCTCCTGCCCGACATGCTCACTTCGTCTGCAGCTAGATATTGCCAACTCCTGTCTATGAAAATCAGGGGAACTTATTTCAACTATTGTATACGGAGTATTGGCAGCTGAAATATTTATAAAGGCTGTTCACGGTAAAGTAAGCACTTTTGAAGTAAACCATTTTAAAATGTCACTGCCCTTTCCTGGATATGTTTTCACGAGCACGCTGACTGGCGCGCGCCCAGCTAAGTTGGTAACGACGGAAAGAAAGTAGTTCCATGTATAATCGTTTGATTAAACGTGTTATGTAAACATCTATAGATATTGAAATAATCTACTTTGATTTTCGATTTGTTGTTTAATTACATAAAATATTTAAAAATAGCGAATTTGTTAAACATGTACTTTTCTAATGATTTTACAGCTTCACCTGACTGACGTAAAGTGATGAGGCTCTTGGCTATGTTAATTGCTCATATGGTGGAAGAATACACAGCGTACATACAAGTAGATCTTAAGCAGGGCTTTCGTAATTGCTCATTTTACCGAGAACAGCCTATAGAGAAACGCATGCCAGTGTAAACAGGCGCTGCCACAGCTGACTAGTGTCCCGGTAAGAGAAGAAGGAGGGGGATGGTTGCCCATTGCAAGGACTCAAGAGACAACATCTTAATTTACCACGAAATAAAACGTAATCAAATTAAGTACAAAAATATTAATTGGTAAAATGTGAATTTTCTACAGTCAGAAAACCGAGCAAAGTGGAGCAGTGGTAAAACTCTGAACTCGCATTCAGTAGGACGTTGGTTTGAACCCGGGTCCAGCCGTCCTGATTTCGGTTTCCCATGGTTTCTCGAAATCACTCCAGGCGAATGCTGGGACGGTTCCTTACTACAGGCCATGGCCGATTACTTCCTCGTTCCTGCTTCTCTCAGCAACTTGATCCGTCTTCAATGACCTCACAGTCTATGAGACTTTAATCCCTACCTACCTACCTACAGTCAGACATTTTCAATAATTACTCTAAAGCTGATATTATGGCACGAAAACGAAGAATTTTTTTCATAAGAGGTGAATTCGAGACTTAATATATTTATATTGTTGTTAAGGGGGACATAAGTCACAGAGGAGAACAGCGTGTTTTTGTTATCTTTCCTAATGGATGGNTATTTATATTGTTGTTAAGGGGGACATAAGTCACAGAGGAGAACAGCGTGTTTTTGTTATCTTTCCTAATGGATGGCCCGGCGCATACTTCGAACATCCCGTGTTCACGCCTGTGGGTGTAAACTGCAAGGACGGACATCTGAGCCTTACATGCATCACCCCAAAAGATCCTTTGTATGCTGGGCCGCGAGGAGTCCCGCAGACCCACCTCTAACCCCGTCGTCTTGCGGTGTCGCCCGTGAGAGCGGCGAGGTCGGCGTTCCCCAAACAAATGCAAGAGCCCGTTAGTCGTCCGGGCGAGAGTGACTAAGGCCTGAGAGCAGGCTTGGATATTCCTTGAGACGGTGCCAGGCGACCACTCCGTCCTGTGTAGCGGCACGCAGGGTCTCTACCCCCCGGGTCGCCCCCGACACAACGCCGCGGTTCGTTCCAGGGCACCCCACCGTCGCGTCGGCGAGAATGCCTCCCGGGCAAGCTTCCAGGCAGGCGGCGTCTGTGAGCGATGATGTCTTAACTGCACGCGCGGAGCGGAGTAAAGTTCCCATTCATACTCGCCTACACCACTCGCAGTTCAACGTAGCTTGGCAAGCTTTTGACAACCTGCACGTGCCAGCATTTCGTGAAATATTACTTTCGTATTAGCCTTTAACAACTCACGGTTGTCTCCTTCTGTGAAGGCAGGTGTCAGGCTTGACGTCTCGTTGACAGCGAGGCCATTCCAGACGGAGCAAGTTTCTCAGACAAGCAGGGACGGGGAAGGCGTCGGCGGGCATGGCTTGTACAGTCCATTCACGGTTACTTCCAACTTTTCTGAATCCCTACTTCTAGAATATTCCTCCGCCTCATGCAAACCAAGCTTAACCAAGTCTATAAAATCACACAAAGGGCAAGGTTAATTCTACTCAGGTTAGGAACAAAACGAGTTGTCTTATGGGAGAGTTAGGCATAGGGAAACTTTCCGCCGCTAGGTGCGCAGTGTTCCAAAAAGATATCTTTCAATCAAAATTTTAACCTACGTGAATAATAAAATATAAATATTTTTCTTAGTTACGTAGTTATTTTACATTCGATTTATGATTATTGATATTATATTGTTTTTCAAAGTAGAAAATAAATAAAATCCGGCACACATGCGAAACTAGCGCTTACCCAGTGGCGAAAATTCTAGTTGCGAAACTAAAAGCACTGAGCTTCCCAACGTGAACAGAATAAACCTTTCCAAGGGACAACGCACCGCATTCGTGCGCACTCACTTAAATAATATTTTGCATGAGAACTATTTCTTGCTAGGCTTGACCAAGACACCCACTCTCTCCCCATGTTTATTAAAATAAATTATAAATTAAATATTGTAATTTATAAATAAATGAAAGTNTTGCATGAGAACTATTTCTTGCTAGGCTTGACCAAGACACCCACTCTCTCCCCATGTTTATTAAAATAAATTATAAATTAAATATTGTAATTTATAAATAAATGAAAGTGAGGTACTTTTATGTCAACAGAAGTTTAAGACGCTTGTGATACATGGCATATTTAGGAAATAACAAAGCACGACACACATGGGGTGACTTTTCAAATGTTCGTTTTGAAAACTGCGAAGAAACCGCGAATAGAGCAGGTGCTATAGGAACCATCCTAGCATTCGCGGGGAGTGATTTTGGAAAACCACGTAGAACCGAAATGAGAATGGTCGGATCGGAAATCGAATTCGTATCCTCCCAAATTTGAGTCCAGGGGTGTACCACTTCACCACTTCGCTAAATACCGTCTGTGAAGACCATAGATATGCTGACTCTNAAGACACCCACTCTCTCCCCATGTTTATTAAAATAAATTATAAATTAAATATTGTAATTTATAAATAAATGAAAGTAAAAACTTTATTTAACCAAAGTGAGGTACTTTTATGTCAACAGAAGTTTAAGACGCTTGTGATACATGGCATATTTAGGAAATAACAAAGCACGACACACATGGGGTGATTTTTCAAATGTTCGTTTTAAAAACTGCGAAGAAACCGTGAATAGAGCAGGTGCTATAGGAACCATCCCAGCATTCGCGGGGAGTGATTTTGGAAAACCACGTAGAACCGAAATGAGAATGGTCGGATCGTAAATCGAATTCGTATCCTCCCGAATTTGAGTCCAGGGGTGTACCACTTCACCACTTCGCTAAATACCGTCTGTGAAGACCATAGATATGCTGACTCTNAAATTTGAGTCCAGGGGTGTACCACTTCACCACTTCGCTAAATACCGTCTGTGAAGACCATAGATATGCTGACTCTGGTGACAAGCCTTTAAGTAATAACAGTGGCTGCGGTGGTGTAGCGGTTAGACTACTCGCCTCTCAACTAGGCAAACCGGGCTCGATTCCCGGCGGGGTCGCTCCCGGATTTTCATATGTGGGAATCGTATCGGACGTTACCGCTGGTCAACGGGTTTTCTCGGGAATCTCCCGTTTAATTCAAGTGCTGCTCCATACCTCGCTTCACCCTCATCGGCTCTCAAGACCTCGATGTTGAGAGCCACCCAAATCTCTTCACTCACTCACTAACTCAAATATTAACAGTCGTGCCCTAAAATTTTTTTCCAGAAACAGCACTGAAATAAGGATACGCAATTAAAATGTCTTCTTATACACTGTTTTGGCAAATAACACAACTGGCCTGTTTAAATATTTTTTTCCCATAAATATTGCCGTTTCAGGAACAATAACCAAGAGTTTTAATGATTTAAATGACTTTCAAAATCACAATAAACACTGGTTGTTATACAAATAAATTCCTTTAAAGAAATGGTGCCGTTATAAAGGACACCACTAAGCGTTCGCATTCTTTCTTAAAACTTTGGAATTAGTTATCACGTGTTCCGGGTGGACTGAGCATAAATTAGTAAGTCACGACGAATGTTTTTTCTCTCGAAAATGAGAGAAACCCATTAGGGATCTCAGATTTAACAAATATGATGTTATTTTAATTTAAAAGAATAATCAAAATTAGTTACATTTTAATATGACAAACATTTCCATAATAAACTGACAAATAAAGTATAACATTAAGTTAAAAAAGAGATAAACATTCGTTACAACGGGGTAAACTAGTCAATTAACTGTGAAATAAATTAAATAATCATAATATTTGCGAGTTTTGGCCTTTCGTTTTTGTGAAACGAAGCATTTTCAGATATTGGTATACAGTTAATTTTTATTCGCGAGGGACAAGATACTGACGCGTATTGCTCGATGATTNAGCATTTTCAGATATTGGTATACAGTTAATTTTTATTCGCGAGGGACAAGATACTGACGCGTATTGCTCGATGATTTTGTATCGATGATTCTGTATAATCGGGTCTCATATTTCATCACCCTTGATTTGTTTTGGTTTAATAGGCATAGATTCACACCTAATGGAAGACTATTTTCGAATGCTATTTTAGAATAATCCGGTATATATACTGAAATACTAACAAACACACATCTACACGCACATTGTATATGTACTCGTATAATAAATATATATAACCATATATGACCAAAAATTTCAAACATGACAGTAATTAGTTAATACGACTAATTTAAATGAAAAGTGTTGAAATGTTACCAAATGTGACAAAAAGTAACCAAATAGGTAAAACAAAGTCAAACAACTCCAACCCAAAATCTCGTCAATTGTGATTAAATTACTTAACATTAACAGTCATGACACTAACACGACCAGCTGTGGACAAATTTGACCAGCCATAATTAAATGTGTATTGAACGCGCGCACACTCCAAAAATGCTTGGTGTAGCGCCTGCAAGTATGCAACCAACAGACGCAGGAGCACTGCTGATTGCAGATTTCAGAGGCACCAGCAACTGCCGTTACACAAATAAGTCTGTTTCAGGGGGAAGTCAGCTGAAGAAAAAAGTCGGGGCGTGGCTGTATCAAGGACATGGCCATGGGTTTTACGTGAATATCTGCATCAGCCGGTAATATGAATACTCAATTTCGAAAGGGATCCTTGTCCGTGTACATTGAATGTCGGGAAACAGCGAAAAATGAATATGGAGTGTATTTCTTAATGTGGCTCTATGAATGATAGTATGGATGTTACAGTTGGGCTACTTTGGAAATTGAATGGATTTTAAACCTGCATTTAAACGGCCTTTGCAAAATTTTGGACCTATACAACATTTGTCATTCCATAGCAAAGGCTAGGAAGGAACTAACACGACCGTTATTGGGAATTTTCATATTTAGTGGACAAGAGACGCTTTGGAAATGGACTACTCAATGTTCTTCGGGACATTAGAATGCAATGGCAGTAACGAAATGGACTTTGGTGTGGGACTATTTTCAGAACAGGCTCTTAACAATTCAAAACACTTCAAACTAATAATAGTAACAATAATTTACGAAATATTTAACACTTTTCAAAACCTAATTATATAACTTACACAATTTACAATCAGAGTAGTCTCACCTGATACAAATTAACTTTCTTTGCTGTCGCAAATTGAGCAATAACACCATGCCTGTGTTCTCTGCGCTGGCAAACGGATACTTTTGATCTAACGTTCCTATAACAACACTGACAAATACAAGTGACAGCTATCTGAACGAACTTCTGTTCCCAGCAGAAATAACAAAATATGTTTCCACTGAAGTTATTTTTTGGAGGTGACTTTTTCTTCCGTTCTCCGTCGTCGTGTTCAAATACCCAGTTAGAGTACAAACATTTTAATCATTCAGTTGTAGTTAACTGGCAACATAATTATTTTCAAGTGAATCAGATTTATAAACAGTTAACAGGCAGCTAACTTTTCCATGCTTATTTACAAGTTTTGATAATTTAATTGGCTTATTTACATTTCTTTAAATGTCTCACATTACTATACAGATAACAGGCAAAAAAATATTTTCATGTTTATTTTACTTATGTAATTATCTTTCGCAAATTGATTTTTATTAACTTTAGAATATTCTTTATAGCCTGGTAAATTTTTTGTAATTTTTTTTAGATTACGCCTTACCGGTTGTATAGTTATACATTCTATGGCTCAAATCGATAGATATAACCGATATATGTCGTTCGGCACCAAAATCAGCGCTCTAGCACAACTGAGTAACGAGATGTATTGCTCGGAAATAATAATTTACGCCCAACATTGGTGCCAGTGACCGCGAGCCCCCACCTGCATCTTACGCACGCGCGACGCCAAATTGAGGTCACACTCGCATCGTAGTCTCGTATATAGTCTATTCGCGGTTTATTCACACGTTTTGAATCGAACCTTTGAAAAGTCACCCCATATATGGTGTGTTCGGTTATTTCCTAAATATGCCATCCACCACAAGCGTATTTTTACTTTTCTTAAGATAGAAGTATCTTATTTTTGGTTAAATATAAGTTTTACGTATATTTTATGTGTAAATTATAATGTAATAATTAATAATTAATGTGAATAAAAACAGTGAGAAAACAGGTGTATTGGTAATGCTTGTAAGAAATAGTTCTTATGCAATATATCATTACACCGAGTGCGCACGAATGTGGTGCGTTGTCCATTTTGTGTTATTTTATATACAGGTTAAACTTTATTTGTACGAGGTGGAGGAATATCCTAGAAGTAGACCACTAGCAGGGCTTCAGAAAAGTTGGAAGCAACCGTGAATGAACCCGATTGAACGCGACCACATTTATTTGAATCGTTGATATTAGTCTCGAAGTTATAGTGTCAGAGTGGACCATCCTGCGAACGTTACATTGCCGCTTCCGTTCTGGTACCCCATGTGTGCGGTCTTATTTTAAAGACTCATTCACGTCAAAAAACTTACGGTCGGTCGGGACAAAGGCGATGTGCGGAATGTAATTACGTTTCCTTTGACTCCACTCCAAATGCACGTCTGACTGTTCTGCTCATGTTTAGAGCCCCCTTACATATGGTACACACATACTCTTCACACAGTACGCCAACAAGTAGCCCACATGTCTGCTGTCTNTTAGAGCCCCCTTACATATGGTACACACATACTCTTCACACAGTACGCCAACAAGTAGCCCACATGTCTGCTGTCTGAAAATGTGTTCGCTGTGGACTGTCTGTCTGCAGTGCTGCCGTCTTACAGCCCAGTGGCGTACCACTTGTAACTATTTGGCAAAGAGCTTTACTGTGCTAAAAGCTAGAGCTGTACGGTAACTTCATTTATATANTTTAGAGCCCCCTTACATATGGTACACACATACTCTTCACACAGTACGCCAACAAGTAGCCCACATGTCTGCTGTCTAAAAATGTGTTCGCTGTGGACTGTCTGTCTGCAGTGCTGCCGTCTTACAGCCCAGTGGCGTACCACTTGTAACTATTTGGCAAAGAGCTTTACTGTGCTAAAAGCTAGAGCTGTACGGTAACTTCATTTATATATGCAACTTGCCATCTGGTTTGAAAATTGTGTACAAATAATTAACAGCATGATTTTCCTTGTAAAAATTACGATATGCGAATCTGGTAGTTTTATACATAATATACCTGGAGGATACTTTAAAACTACTCATCAAAGGACGAAACTGAACTGGGAAGAATAAATAAAGAAAAAAGAAAGGAGAATGTAAACAGAATGCTAATGCACGTGTTGATGGTATCTTGGCTGTTCGCGCCTGGCTGCGGTGCCAAATACGTAGCATCCAAGCGCGAAACTAAGTTAAATCTGAGCCACAGGTGTGAGAGACAAGGTCGTGACATTGTCGAGAAAAGCTGGTCCCTTTGCTGTTTATTTCGAGAAATGGGCACGCTCTTCACCTTTGCGTGTGTATACGTTTTGTGCCCGAATAATTTAAACAATACAGTCTAAGTGACT
Source organism: Clitarchus hookeri (assembly GCA_002778355.1). Lineage (NCBI taxonomy): Eukaryota > Metazoa > Arthropoda > Insecta > Phasmatodea > Phasmatidae > Clitarchus > Clitarchus hookeri. The sequence continues at coordinate 408,572 of NQII01000139.1, read as the reverse complement.
GATCAATAGTCTCTGAGACGCTCGCGTGCTTTTCTACGCTTCGAATAAATAACATGTCTCCTGCTGAAAATGCGTCCTGTAGACCCTCGTGATTTACACGGCAGTGTACATAATATCTCAAGCTTTAAAATGTTGTTACGTTTAATAACAGAAAATGGTTGAATTACTAATTGTAGAGAAAAGAATATAAGCAATTTTACGTTATAATAATTTTTATTTTTGTGTCAGAAATAAATATTTTTCGAGTATATCGGCGTTGTTTTACAAATACTTGTTAGATATTACTTGAGCTGAGACTCCTTACTGGAGGACTACAGAAAGTGTGTTCTACACTGTAAAATTGTTTTCAATAAACTTCTTAAACTGTAAGGGACGTTAATATTCTATACGGAGTAAAGCTCATTTATAATACGTCTGGCTGCAAATTTAGGGATATTGATCATTTCTGCTATACGAAGGAGGGAACTTTACTATGCATCTTTATGTTTCCTAAGCAACGCTGATGTGGTAAATTTGCGTATTTTTTCATTGATTGTATGCCGGATAATTACGTTATGAGCCAAGGAAGAAGGGCAATGGGAGAAGACAAGAGAGACAGGTTGATATCTACGTTGTGTTTGCGTCCTTCAACATTACATCTGCCTAAGAAAGCTAAGCTCTTCTTGGTCCACCACCGAGCCCAAGTAGACATTTTATGCTTTTGATGAGTACTCCTATTTCAGCGACGTGATAGTATCTGTATACTCTGTAGGCAGAAACTAGTTGTTAGATTACTCGCCTTTCACCAAGGCGAACCGGTTTCGATTCCTGGTGGAGTCGCCCGCGGATTTTCGCATGTGGGAATCGTGCCGAATGATGTCGCTAGTCGGTGGGTTTATTCGGGGATCTCCCATTTCGTACGTCCTTGCATCCCGGCGCTACTCCATCCTCACTTCGCTTCACTCTCATAGGCTCTCAAGACCACGATGTTAGGAGCCGCCCAAATATATCCACTGTTGTAGTCAGAAACACACAATACACTAGCTGTAACGCACGTTGCCTTCCTGGAATGAGCTGAGAGTTGAGTTGAGAGATTTGGGCAGCTCTTAACAACGAGGTCTTGAGAGCCGATGAGGGTGAAATGAGGTGAGAATGGAGCAGCGCCAAAATCAAAGGAGGGGGAAATTGGAGATCCCCAAGAAAACCCGCCAACCAGCGGCATCATCCGGCACGATTCCCACTTGCGAAGATCTGGGAGTAACCCGGCTGGGGATTGAACCTCGGTGGAGGCGAGCAGTCTAACCGCTCAGCTACCGCTGCTCCGCCTACCCATAAAGCTTAATGCGCATAATATCCTTTTAACTTCAGGATAGGTGAGTTACTTTTACTTTATTGTTTGTGAAAATTGAAACACCCAGAAAGAATGGCCCAAATTAGTCCAAAATCGGAGGATTAGTAGAACACCAATAAGTGATTACGATTGCAGAGAGATGGCGTACACGTAGACCCAGAAACGCCCTCTGTTATGTGACCGGAAAGGTCCGTGTTATACCAAGTTCAGTCAGTGAAGAGACGTCAAACGAAGTAAAAGCAGGTGTCAGTATGCCTCGTCGACGTCAAAGGGTGCCATGTAAGCATGTAGTGAGTTCGAACGGGGCACAGTGATTGGTCTCCGGGAAACGTATTTGTCATACCGTGACATTTCGGCTCGTAAAGGGTATGCTGCTAAGACAGTGGTGCGTGTGTGACAGCAGTGGATAGAAGAGGGCCGTACGCAGCGACGATCGGGGACTGGACCACGCAATGTGATCACAGCACGGGATGACCACCATATTGCCCACATGGCCGCAACGGACTTTACAGCCTTTTACACAGTGTTAGCTCGACACTGGAGCACTGCAAGGGGCGTGGACCTGTTTGCGTCGACGGTTCGACCCAGTTTGCTGTGAGCTGGGCTGATGGCACTCATGCCATTGCGTCGGCTTCCTTTGTCCAGAAACCACAAACGCCTCAAAATGCAATAGGCACGTGAACGCCATCGCTGTCATGCTGAGTGGCATAATGTAGTGTTTTCGGACGAGTCCCACCTCAACCTGTCCTACAGTGATGGCCGCATACGTGTTAAACGCTACCGTGGTGACAGCAATCTGGCAGTCTGCATTTTGAAGCGGCATAGTGGACAAACGCCAAGTGTGATGGTTTGGGGTGCCATTGGATACAACATGTGATCTCGACTCCTATGTATTGAGGACAATCTGAACAGCGACCGCTACATCAGCGAGGTTTTGGAGCCAGAGGTACTGCCTATTCTTCAGGCAATTCCACATGTCATATTTCAGCAGGACACTGCCCGGCCACATGTGGCGGGGAATGTGCAAGCCTTCTTCAATTAATGACCGGTACCACTGCTTCCATGGCCTGCACGTTTGCCTGACATGTTGCCCATTGAACAGGTCTGGGATATGACTGGTCAGCGACTTGTTCGTCACGGACCTCCAGCAACCACTGTTGATGCTTTGTGGACTCGCATACAAACCGCGTGGAGGGAGATTCCCCAAGAACATATCCAGGTCCTCTTTGACTCCATGCCACGACCTTTAGGGGCTCTGATTGCAGCACGTGGAGGCTTCACACCATACTGATTTATCAAGGACAGAGATCACGTACAGTCCTATAATCCTAATCAATTATCAACATTAAGTCCATGGACAAACTTGATACCATTAAATAAACACAGCGTAAACTGAAATGACAACGAATGTGATAGAACGAAACTCAGCGGCATGTGGTATATCTTTCACAAGCCGGCGTAAATATTGCGAGGCGAAAATAGCCTCGAAAACAGAACATAAGAATTGCGAATGCCTAGCGTATAGCCTCGACTCGCGTGCACAAACGTACTCTTAACTAAACACACCACATAAGTCCTCCATATACCGGGAAGTTTGTTTGTGAGATTGAGGCACAGGCTCTGTGAAACGCTAAGGACGAATTTATCCGCTACATGTGACACAGTATCACCTGTACGCGAATGTCTCTGTACTATCACGCGCTCCTTCCGCTGATAAAGCGTGTAACTGCGTGACTTTAGTTAGTGACCATTTCATTTTATTAGGGGAAATTATCAGTGTCAAATTGCTATAGCTTTAAAAGTAACATTCTCGAAAGTTGAGGTTTGTATTTGTTGTAACGTTTCAAAACAGTCTATGTTATATGAGTGGTGTCCTAAATCGGCATTCCTAAGAAGTCTAGCATGTGAGCGTTCTTTTCGCAAATAGGCTTTTAGTTTAAAAATAAAAATTACAAACACAAATAAGAGCCTACGTCACCCGTAATAATGCATTTTTTCCTTCCTATTTCCATTTTAGGAGGATTTATTGAAAAATATGACAATATAGGCTTAGCTTGTTACCTTACTTATCATTGGATATAATATATGAACTACTAAAGCATACAACTAATTTAATACAAAATTATGAATATTAATTTATTCTCACCTTTTAATGACAACCAGGGAACACCTATTAACAATCAGGTGTAAATATTTGCACAGAACTATGAAATGTAATGCTTCTATAATGAAACATTTTCAGTGCTGATCCTAACTATTCTGTTATGACACTAAAAAAAATAATTTATATATTAGGAGCATGCATTTTGGAAGGCGAACAAAATTAATTTTGTTGCTTTCCAAGTTAAGTTTACTCAACAAAATATTTGGTCAAAGCAACTAGATATATTTTTGGCCCTATACAAACAAACACTTTGTTGGCTGGCACAAACCTTTCTCTCAGTGTTCGCAATGTCGCGTCCCTGGCGTTATAAATAGCTGCTGTAGAAGAACCTGGCACCTCATACTTCGCACGCTGTTCCCACACGATAGAAAGGCGTATTTAAACTGTTGTGTATTAAGGGGCAACGGAACTTTTATCTTTGCTGTAGTTAGAATGTCGCCCAATGAAATAAATTGTGTAAATTATAGCTGCAGGCAATTATAGCCATATTTATACATATTTATGTCGGTAAAAATCTTTGGCTAAAAATATTTTTTCAAGTATTTTTTTCTATAGTGCTGAACCTGAAATACAGGTGTGACCACTGGGGAGGATCATTGCGCAAGTTACGCATTAAGAATTTTTAAGGGTAATTTTAAAATTTTAAATCCAAGATTGATGGACATTTTTTACAGTGTTTGTGCAGCAAACTAAGCTATTAGTAAAAAAACGAAAGCAATTGCACATCTTTATGATCGTTTTAACGAAGTGGGGCATGGATGTCCCTCCTATACAACTAGTAGCAAATGTCGTCTTGGAATTTGGGAAACTGGCCTTGGCAGCCTGCAGTAACAACATGTCGATAAGTCAGCCGGTCAAGATTGTGGACCGGCGGGCAGTGGAGTAAAGGGGGCGTGTCCCTCTTCTTTAGTCCTGGGCGGGTCCTTAGTTACCAAAATTGGTCTGACCAGCCACGCACGCCGGCAATCTGCCCGTGAGTTTCACTCTGTAGTTCGGTGCTTTGTTTGTGTGAGTTGGGGTTGGGATGTAATCACGTGTTTCGTGTTAGTTGTCTCAAAATACCGACAAATCTTAAACAATAATTTAAGTATTAGTATATGAAGGTTATGCGTAACACAACTCATCGGAAGAAAATTGGTTACAACATTGTATGAGGAACCACGCCTATAAATGTAGACATAACCTAAAATTAGTTTTTAAATGGTTGAAGTGAGGATCGGCGATGATGAAATACACTGATCCTGAATCTTAGCTGGAACCAGTACCAGTCAAAATCACAGTTTAGATTCCAGGTATGTAAAATAAAATTATTTTGGTCACGTTTATTATTTGCCGTCCATTTGCATAGGCCAAAATACAAACAACTTTAGATAAGATGCAAGGTGCTTTATTGCATAATTTCTACTCAGGCTTATTAGTATTTTTGCACAACTGGTAAACTTTTTTTTATTTTCTGTATTATATTTTATTATTTATCTGTTTTTTTACACAAAAATTGCCAAACATTAATAATTAAGATATTGCAAATGTGAAAAACTATAAGGCCTAGTGGAATGCAATGATATTGATATTCTCCAGTCTTATGCTTATTTTATTGTTTGAATTTGAAAATTAAACTGTTAAGCAAATTATAACTTTAGAAGGTTAATTTCTACACAGTGTTTTAAAAAATTATTTTATTCTTATATTATTAGAAAAGATACGGACTTTTAATACTGCACATTGTTAGACAAACCTATCCCTTTCTCACTGTAAAAATTTCTAGTATATAAAAAATTATGGCTATACATGTTGTTCAGACTATATTTACGTCTTGAGCCGCCATTCTGGTTAAAGTCATGTGATCAAATCTTTCTTTATAATACTTTTCTTAGCTCAACGAGTCTTTTAACATAAAGGGTTTCTCGATGGGGTTTACGTTTGAATACTACCCTCATTTGTGGGGTTGAGCATGAGCAAAATTGCCTAATATGTCAAAAAGTATTTCCACCAATACAGTAAATATTAAAACTAATAAAATAAAGCAAACAATAAAATAGTAAATTTGGGAAGGGAAAAGTTCTAAAATCGTTGTATTTTTTTTTTCAGATCGAATGTAACTAGCGATGTTGCTGACGATGACCCTACAACTGAGGATATAAATGTACCTTCCTCTTCAAGTGCGAAACCCCCAGACGAGTCCCAGTATATAAATCTAACATTTTATATCGTGGAGGGTGGAAATGAAGACAAAATGCAAGCTAATGCACCTCCTTTGTTTGTGACTTCAAATTTTAATACTAAATCATCGTTACCGCTAAATGCAAAGTTAGAAATCAGTAGCCCTTCAGGCTCAGATTTGAGCCCAGAAAACACTCTACCAGATAACTCAGACACATTACCTGGTGTTCACGATGTAGAAGACCCTGCATCGTTAGCTAACATCAAACTACTGGCGGAGGGGATAAATTTGGGTCTTCGACTCAAAAATCAAGATTTGTCTTCGATGAGTTTCCCTTCAACAGGCGGGAGAAAATCTAATCCAGCTTGGAAAATCAGCACTTTACCTGGTGACTAGCTGTAAAAGAGAATGGCTAATTTACAGTCTAATGAAGGATGCAGTTTCTTGCCCGCATTGCATTCCATTTGCTCTGCTAGGAGAAATAACGGTGAGGGGTACGACTGGTGGCTGCAGAGGCCGGACTAAGCATCAAGGTCAGCGCTTCATAGAAGAGCATGAACAAATAAAACAGAATTTATCTTCAATTCGCTATAATCTATTGAATACAGCAGAACAGAATAGACTCCCCACTTACTGAAGAATGTGACCAACTCTTTCATCACTACAGAAAATTTTTACCTGTAATAATTTATTGCTGTCAGTATTCCGGCGAAGTAATGCCAGCATTCAGAAAAAAAGGATGTTTCAGAAGGGAAATGGGTGCAACTGTTCTCACTGCCGGCTAAGTATTATCCCGATGCCAGAGTNATCTATTGAATACAGCAGAACAGAATAGACTCCCCACTTACTGAAGAATGTGACCAACTCTTTCATCACTACAGAACATTTTTACCTGTAATAATTGATTGCTGTCAGTATTCCGGCGAAGTAATGCCAGCATTCAGAAAAAAGGATGTTTCAGAAGGGAAATGGGTGCAACTGTTCTCACTGCCGGCTAAGTATTATCCCGATGCCAGAGTNAAAAAAAGGATGTTTCAGAAGGGAAATGGGTGCAACTGTTCTCACTGCCGGCTAAGTATTATCCCGATGCCAGAGTGTACAACGAAAATATAAAAAAAATCTGAAAGTGAAACCAAAAGGGAAAATTGGAGTCAAATTTTCTCTATTGTCGAAACATATTTCACTTGATTAATGATATGAGTAACATTGTAGTCTCAAAAATAGTCAACAATATAAATTTAAGTAACACTTATTAAGTCATCCTGGATCCTACACAACATATAAGCACAAAAGAATGCACAGCGGTTTTGCTTCGATACGTTAGGCACCTAGATTAGCAAGGAGCTCCTAAAAATCCAGTAAAACTGGAAGAATGGATGATCATTGTGTTCACAAGTAGCGACACAACAGGGAAAAACCTAACCTACGAATTGAGGAACACACTACTAAATTCAGTAGCAAACCATCCTCCTGGCAAGGTGGGACAAAGCATGGATGGGAAGCAGGGAACATGAGAGGTTGATAAAATGGCTTAAGATCTGTTGTGCTTTGAGAGTGTCCCAGAGCATTTTATGTATGGTGTTACTCTCACTGGTTTGCGTTAGTGGTAGTAAAGTCTAACTTACTGATGTTTGCCCTCAAATGCGAAACGTCTTCTCCCTCGGTCAAGAGATGTTTGTTTTCATTTCAGGGCATTGAGGTAACCACATGTTTGTCGACAGTTAGGAAAAGAGCATAGCACAAGCCAAAATAAAAAGTCTAAAACGAGTGCAGACTACAAGATGGCCGAGTAAGAGTGATGCTCTCAAAACTGTGCCAACATGTTACAAAACCACCAAAGAGACCCTCGAAGAAATCTGTCTTGACAATAAATCTGACAATCACACAAAATCGCCTGCGAAAGAAATGATCAAGAATATGTCAGATTACGAAAATATACATGCCATGACTGCCATNATCACACAAAATCGCCTGCGAAAGAAATGATCAAGAATATGTCAGATTACGAAAATATACATGCCATGACTGCCATACACATTGCTTCAACTTTATTCAAAGTTCTTTCTTCAATCGCCATTTGCTTACAAGTCAAATCAGTTGATTATGGTATGATACCATAAGAGACGAGGGTGAAACTGGAGACATTAAGAAGTGAAAAAGACTGGGACAAACTTACAAGCTCAATAACACAGTGTTCTGATCAGCACAACGTGTCACAAGTCCCAACTCAGCGAAACCGAACGGACGAACTTTCGATATACAACAAAATTGATGACTGTGTAAAGAAACAGACGGTTGAGGTTCATTTCCTAGTCTTAGACTCATTATTGTCTCAACTGAATTATGGTTTCTCGAACAGCTCGCTTGCTATTGTTAAACAAATGTCTTATTTTTATCATATAGGAATTATGTAAACCACAGATGAATTGGAGACTGGAAAAGGCTTCAGCTCCGATTTGATAAAAACAACTGTGTATTACAACATGGAAATTGACCTAATTGCTTCAGAATTATAGACGTTTTGCAATGTGTACAAAGTCACTTACGCAGACATCGACGTATCAGACATGCCACATTCCCCTGAAGTTGAAAGGATGGAGATAACAGAGAATGAAGTGCGAAGCCCGACAGGAACAAATTATCCAGATGACAGTGAAAATGTAGTGGTAGAAGAAGGAAATTTACAAAGTGGGAAACGAAGGATGATGGACCAGTAGATAACGAGAAGATTCATTAAACCATACAGGTGTGTCCTTAATCTTTCGGCTCTACCTAGTCTGGCAGTTATGTACCGGATATTGTTATCTCTTGCAGAGACCAGTTTCTATGCAGAGAGAACTATGAGACGTTTGAAAATAGTGNTTGTTATCTCTTGCAGAGACCAGTTTCTATGCAGAGAGAACTATGAGACGTTTGAAAATAGTGGAAAATCGACTTCGAAACAGAATGGGAGACTCTTGTCTGTCAAATTTGTTGATTCTATCCTGTGAAAACAACGCACTGAGGAAGATTCAAAACGTAGAAATCATTAACAAATTTGCAACCACAAGTGTACAAAGAAAAAAGTTGCTTTTGTAGAAGACTTATAAACAAGGTGATAATCGTAGTAATGTAAATGTATATTTTTGCATAACCGTATATTTCCTATCATAATTTAAACTACATTGTATGCAGTTTTACCGTCATTTCATTGTATTGGTTTTAATAGTANCTTATTAATTTACAGAATTTCGTGTAAAACTACAAAAAGTTTTTTTTAGAATGGTTCTCTTTTATGTTTTACACATAGACATTAAAAATTCTATATAATAGCTTGTTTGGTATACATTTATGCACTTAAGATCTCCGTTTAGTGCCAGAATGCTGGCCAGCAGGTAGCTTGCATTTAGAATATCACGGTCATAAATTTACGCCTTAGCGAACCTACAACGGGGATTACCAGTCAAAACTGTGTTCCTTTTCTCCAGATGCTCCATGTTTACATAGACTTTGACATCCTCGTTTATTTGCAGCTGGTTTTTGTGCTCTTTAGGGTCGAGGTATCTTATCTTCGCCGTACCTCGTCATTCAACAAAGCCAGTGCTACACGATGCCCGATTCCGTACGGTAGCAGTTTCTCATAACAATTTTTTGGTAGAGTTTCTGCTTCCGTATATGTAACATTTAAACACCCTTCCTGGGGGCCTGACACAAGATATGACAGTTTTCACATCCAAGGGCATGTCCTGCCTGGAGATTTTTTCCTCGTTTGAGGCCGAGAAGAGCGGGAGCGATTAGGACGACATAGCCACGCGACGCGCATCATCAAGTACTCTATCGCCGCTAAGCGCAAGGCTCTGAACTGACGTGCAGTGTTCTCGTCACACTGCGTGTACCTATGGGACTTTCAGCGGTGACATTATTTTATTGATGGAATGTCTGTAGAAAGGTTTAATGCAGGGCCCTTGAGTAGATTTTTATGTATCTGATGCACATATTTTGAGATACAGCTCTTTTAAAAAACAGTTTTTAGAATTTTGGAGTGCTATGACATTGTGTTTTTAATGCGCATGACGTCTTGAAAGCACTCAAAAACCCTAGTCTGAAGTGCGTGTTATTTTCGTAGACCAGCACTTTGGACGCACGTTTAATAGTTTCGTGGAAATACGCGTGTTTCAGACACACTGCACCGCAGTTCATGCGCCAGGCAGGCGGGAGCCTTAACGTTCTTTAATAGGCTGTTCACGATTACTGAGCATTTTTGAAACCTACATTTTAAAAATGTAACCGTCCCTATCTGCATATATTTTAACGAGCACTCTAATTGACATGCGCCCAGTAAAGTTGGTAACGACGGAGGGAAAGTAGTTCCGCGCCGCAACGTTGAATTAACAGTGTCAGATAAAATTTTGTGAATGCTGGAATGATTTATTTTGCATCATGTTTCATTGATGCATATAAGGTAAGTGCAATAATGAGAATTTTTTTTTAAATATACTCACTTTTCTAATAATTGCACAGTTTCACTTTACCGACACATGACTGAAGTTACCAGGCCCATGGCAATGTTAAGTTCGCATATGGCGGAAGAATACACAATGTGCATACAAGTAGATCTTTATCAGGGCTTTCAAAAGTGTTCAGTTTCCCGTGAACATCGCAGAAATTACAGGTGAAAAGTATTTGTGTGCCAAATGAAAACTGATGCAACTCAAACGGTCTTAGTAATACAACGACCACAACTTCAAAAATGACACACAATGGCACTATACGATGAAATGTTTTAAACCTTAAGGTTCAGTACGTCCGCGGGTGTTAAACTCAATACGCGAATGCGCAGTGTATTTCAGTGCTGAAGGTTTCGATGTTCAAGTGGTAGCACAAACTTTTTTTAACTTCGTTTATAAAATGCATTATTACTATTTGTAACATACACTTTTGTTGTAAACTGTTTATTACAAATACATATTTGTCTAAATTCAATATTCCCAAAGAACCCGAACAGTTCGGTAGTGCTGGTTTGCTTCTCAAACTGGGTTTTTCTCTTAACTAGTTTACGGACCAACTAAATCACTTGGTAATTTTAACAAACATACAAAAGGTTTTTTTTTTTTTTTTCAATTATATGGAAATTTTGTCCTTGGAATTCGGTTTTCGAACCTAAAAAGTGAGTACAAAGAACACGAACTTGATTTTTAGAAGGAGTAATGACATAGTTTCCTGTTCATGTCAAATAAACAACATAAGTGGTTATCGTACAGGATATATATATATATATATATATATATATATACATATACATTANTAAGTAATATATGTAATATAAAAGCAGTTCCCATAATCTGAAATGAGTGCACTTAACGTGAAAGAAAAATATCCTAATACTCATAATTTTAGGATGCATCGAAAGCAGTTAACATTTTTCTGAAAAAGCACCACTGCTAACTGCCGAAAATTTGCCAGATAGCAGTTGTTTTCATTGCTTTAAATAATTTTCTGTGAACAGTTTAGACAACATGTAGGTATTAACCAGCTTAGAAACGAGTATGCGTTCTGTTACACCAGTGTGAACAACAGAATTTAGCGGAAATTAGGTAGTGTAGAGCGGACCAAAGTACCCTTAGGTTCTTCCCTCATGAGGAAGGATAAACGTGAATGACTTGATTTTCAACTAATACAGTACTGAGTGCAGTTGGCTTCTGTAATCTAGGGCCATTGGTGTTATTCCCGGTCAGCCTGAAGCAGGTCGAAGTGAACGTGATATTATAAAGTTATATTTTTCATAATTTAAAAAAAACGAGAACATTTCTAATAGGCATGACGAAATGAATTACGAGTGCATCTGTAATCCTATAAATTTTGGCTCGACGAGAGCGATATTAATACTCTGAAGACACACAGCCACACATACACAGTAATGTAAATTGGAAGGTGATCGAATGGATGCTTTACATTTCGCTGGAAAGAAAAAAAAAAAAAAAATATATA
>NQII01000139.1:306973-389889 GCA_002778355.1 Clitarchus hookeri | reverse complement strand
TAATCAATTCTCAATCGGTTAATGAAAAGTCTGACTCCACCCAACACTGGATCCTGCCAAGACCAATTCCTGCATAAATAGCTAGAGCAGTGGACAATACCAACCGATAATACCACCCACCTATACCAACAGTTGATGACAACAAATCTCGAAAAAGTCGCGTAATACGAATCACGGCGCTATCCTCTACACACAAAAACATCGCAAAATCTTCGCAAAACTTTGCAGATTTTCAAAAAACATTTCTGCCAGAATTGACTATAGCAAATGGTTATGCCAAATACATAGCCAACTAACCAGTTGCGAAACATTCCTCAAAAATATTCCTCAGTTCATTCGTTCGCCTTATAAAATTCAGCTGATTTAAACCGACCCGAGTAAGGCATAATACTTCAGATCCTACATGGCCCTCTTCCTGCACACACCCATAAATTGTATCTCAATCTGTTTCTCGCAATCAATTGTACACACAACTGAATTAATAATTATTTCAGAGAAGTAGAACTGACTGAATAAGAAATTAAACTCACATTATAATGTATATATAAATGCAATTTATTTACTCATTATATACATTATATTTTTCTAATTATTTCATACATTCGACCTTTATATTTCTCAGATGTTTGCAGACCATGGATAGAAGCCATCAGTATCATCTGATATAACACCAATCCTTCAGTTCACTTGTAATAGAATGCATCTCGTTTATGTGCGAGAAATCTCCATCATGTTGCAAAGCGATAAAATGTCTGTCTATCAACACGTCCATTTGGGTCTTCGTTAAACATGTAGTCAGTATTCTCAGAGTCTTCTGCCTTCTCCATTTCGCTCATTGCAGCAAATGAACGAGCGTTCTTGACGCCTTCTGCATTCTTTAAACCACTTGTCGAAGGAAACTCGTTGGCGAAATGCGTGGGAACAACGAGAGAATCATCACACTTCTCATAAAATACTTTATCAACACTGTATTCATAGTAATTATCATCAATTCTATCTTCAAGACCGTCTTCACCTCCTGTTTCATCCTCAATATCAAGTTTGCTTTTCTTTGTGGGAGTCGTATGGTCATCATCAGTATTTAGAGCCGACGACCGTTTATTTTGAAGTTCGTGGAATTCACGCGAAAGTCTAGCAAGTGTACGTTCCACACAAATGGACTCTACTGCACTCATTCCACCTTTAGCATAAACTGCCTCATCATTATCGCCTGACGAATCAGTACCCACCGATGCAGCATGGGGTATTGGCGACATCACTTGCTAGCTTCCAGTAGACGAACCCTTGCAGATCTCAATGTGTTCCTTGAATGTATCTCCTTGCTTAAACTGCATGGTACCAATGTCGTAATGATTCATCGCTCGAAAAGGACTCTTCGTACAGGTGGTTGGTTCTCTTATGTCGCTGAGCGTGGCAGCTATTGCTGAAGATCTTTCCACAGTAGCAACACCGTATTCCATGTCATTTTCCAGCAGTGGTAGAAGGCACATCCATAAAGGTACGCCCTTTAGTAGACTTAGTATAAACATTGGCTTGCGTCATTTTCATGAAAAAAATCTAACTTCTTTCTACAGTAGCACCATTTGTATACTACTTTGCCTAGCTACTGCTCTATATATAAACTTACTAACATATTTCATCAGTGAGATTTTGGCATTTTAATGCATCCATTCAACCAGACATTTTATCTAGTTCCTTGATCACATTACCATGCAGTTATATCTTCCATTGAGGAAAGACGTAAGAAAAAAAGAGAAGCAGAGCGAAAACGAAGGGAAAATATCAAGAATAATCCAAACTTGTATTAAGAAGTTAAACAAAAAGAGAGGGAACAGTATCACAATAGTAAACAGGAAGGGAAAATTGTAACAATTTGTGAGTTGTCTAAAAGAGAAAAAAGAAAGAAACGGAAAATGTGGAAATAGTCTGCGAATATCTGCAGAGAAAATAATAAAAAAGAATAAAATATTATAAACTGCTTAAGTGAAAACAGTTCCCCAAACAGTCGATCTGTGTTACCTAATGATGATGATAGTGTACCTCACCCGGTACATAATCTGCCACACGAATGTTATCAGGCAGGAAAAAAGTGAAGAGAGACAGCTTACAGAAAAATAGGCAAACCAAAAAAGGAATTAACTAAGTATAAATCAAAATAAAATAAATCAAAAACAAGGTATTGTTGAGCTGTTGAAAAACAAAAACAGAATGTTTTTTCCCCCAAAACTAATGCAAAAAAATTACTTTTTTGGGCAAACAGTGTCTGAAAATGTTTGGCGTAAGGTAGTTTTTAATGAAGTCTCGTTGGCACAAATAAAAGAAAATGCCAAAAATTAAAAGTCTCTGAAAATGTAAGCAGTTGTTTCCGGGAAAAGTTCCCAAGAAATATGGGTGTAAATAATGTTTAGCTATGTGACATGAAAGTTCTTGATGAACCAGAACTGAATCTTAGAAACAAGTTGTATTTCAAAAATGATTATAATTGTAGGTTAAAGTACTGTATTATTAAAATCACATACAGTTAATGTTCATTAAACCATATATGTACCATAACACAATATTTTCAATAATTTTGTACTAGGCCCAATTAAAATACACGATAAAGTCAACTCCATGCTACTGAACATCTACTCCATGCTATAGAGCATCAACTCCATGGTCATCACACTTTTATTATCTAACATAAAATGTTACATATGAAGTGTTGATTACTGCTGTTAATTAGATGTTGACTAACACTCTATTACTGACAGGAAAAAACAAAATAAAATATAATTTTTATTTTTATTTTATGTCGTCAGTTAAATTGTCTTTTTTTAGAATGACCTACCTATGAACTGTGGACTCGGGTAGAAGCAGCCTGGCAGGCGATTCCATAGGAAACATTTCATGGCCTATTTAATTCGATGCCATGGAGTGTGTAGCAGCTTATTGCGCCTCGCGGAGGCTCTACGACATACAGACTTTTTTTCAAGTAATGTTGTTGCATTGCTCTGAAACTGTAATCCTTTGTTTGTGATACAATTAGTATAGTTAAATTACGCAAAATAATTATTTTTCCAGAGAACGGATTTGTCTGAAAACAAAACGCAAACTAAAGTATGGCATTACTGTCGACAGTTCTGCTTATAATTCGGGAGCCAGTGTTATGGACCTCGGCAGAAGATGAAAAATAATAAGCTTACCATCATTTTTGGTCTGTGGGAGATAACTGCAGCATAATGTTTATCAAAACATTTCCTTGCCAGGATAAGTTATATAAAAATAAAGAATATATGGCGTGGGGCGTGAGAAGGCACGTATATTTAATTTCCCGTTGAAGAACACGTTTCAGGAAAACACCCTAGATCGACTTTGACAAGAAGTATAAAGTCAGCAGCTTAAGAAATGTGTGTTGTGTTACTTGTTCCACAGAAAATTTAAAACGTATTGGTCATTCTCCTAGTTCAATACATATTTAATATATATTTAGTTACATTCAATTATATTTGTTTTTGAAAACATAACATTATTGAAACTTGGAGGAAGACAGTCGATTGAAATGGCATTGCCAACCAAATACCGGTTAAATGTTGAAAGATGTAACAATATAGAAGATAACCAGTTTTTTTTGGTCTTCGAATATTTTTGAATTTTCCAAAGCCGTGTAATGTGGCATCAGGTGTATATTAAACCAGGTGTCTAATATGGCACATCCCAAAGGAAATTGCAAACTAAACTCACACTATTTGCATATCTGAGCCGCAATATGTCTGACGTGTTTCTACAGTACATTCAAATAGTAAGTGGAAATTTTGTGTATTGTTCACAGCAGTACTGTAGACAGTCTGCTGATGTATCTCCTTGCGGTGTGTCCTTTGTGGCATAGATGTGAACATTTGTTATAATGTGGCATTCACAGATCGAAGTACTGGGCACGGCGGAAGTGGAAAGAATCACTTTTGCTATCGCACTCATCCTGCAGAGCGCGGGCTGAACGTAGTCTGGGACGGTGCTGCCGTCTAGCGGTCGTGACGGAGTCACGGGAGCTAGCTAGTGTTTATCCGAGTAGGTTGGGACGGTGCTGCCGCCTGGCGGTTGTGACGGAGTCGTGGGCGCTACGCACTGTTTATCTGACGAGAGTAGCATGAGCTGTCGCCGTCACCTTAGCCTTTCGTCGCGCTTTCGACTCTGCGGGGGACGGGCATTACCATCCTTGGTATTTCCATTTATGGTGTCTATCTGCGCCGCGCGCTGCCATTGGCTCCTACGTAAAAGCGATTTCACTGCGCTATTATGGTCATGGCTGCTCCACCCGCGTTTCGATTCCATAGCGAACGACGCGAAGCGAAGTCTCCGAGGCTGATGTGAAAGCTCGGTTTTGCAGCCAAATAATATCTTATTAGGTATAAATCAGCCGACACACAGTTGATGTATTTTACTGTACAGTTTCCTAATACATTCATATTCATATTTAATAATTTTTTATCATCATGCATAATTTAAACACTTCAATTTCCAGACATAATACAGCTGGTACCCGACTGTGTAGTTTCTTCAAGTTTGGAATTACGAACCATTTGATTAAAAATTGGAATTAAAGGAAAGACCCGAATAGATTCTCAAAATCACAAACCTTTAAACTAGTTTCAATTATTGTGGTCATTATTTGTCATTATAGGAGAACGGGTATTTACGCGAGTCCGTTTGATTGTAATATGATATATTTCAAATAGCTGTTCAATTTTTTTTACTTTTTTTTATAGTTTTACTGCTTTTTTTTTTCTTCCCACATCCTGGAGACTTTGGCCAGGCAATAAACATCGTGCAGTATAATGAGTAATCAGGATCAAGCACAAACCTATTTCACGCAGTGGCGTGGTCTGAAATTTCTGTCTGTTTTTGTTTGGAAAGCGGGTGGGGGGAGGGGGGGTTGCACTACACTAACTGCTAACTGAAATGAAAGAAATGAGGCAGCACCGGGCAGTAGTGGTGCTGACACACATGTTAATTGTTGACAGCCTTCAGCCTTAGGGGCAAAAAGGGGGAGGAGTTACAAGCCCCATCATTTAAGCCCCCAACCGGCTAAGCTTCTGTCCCAAGGCAAAAATTATTTCTTAGTAGCGCGAAATCACAAAATTTGCAGGTCTGAAACTTCTAATGCTGTTATCATCATTATTCCGTATTAGGCCTACTTCCATGCACAGTGATTACGCTGGGTATTTTGTTAATAGATCGTTGAGGAGGGGGAAGCTGATAATAAGACACTGCAACCACCTGAAGAGAGTAGGGAAAACCATATGGGGAAAATACCCGAATGCAGCCGGTCGGAATCGAACCCCCCTCCCCCACCCGTCATCCCGTGAAAGGCAGACAGTTGTGAACAGTACGGCCAAACAACGTTCTGCGAGGAAGCCGCAAGCTTTAATGTCTATGTAAAGGTCTCAGTGCGCAAATACCAGAAACACATAATCAGGAACAAAAATAGAACATAATAGGTATTAATATATTTTCATGGGGGTTCTCTGATTGAATAAATAAATATATATATATATAATGTATTTAAATGAACAAAACAATCATACAGTAATAGTTGATATATACTGTCTATAATGTTTTAGATTCAAATTTTTGGCTTTTTTTTTATATAATAACGCATAGAATCCACAAAATCAGTACATATGCAAAAATTGTTTTAAAATATATAATATGTTATTATGGTGAGCTGTATATTTGTTTTGAATCTTTCTTAAGATAGACTTTCATCTCCTTCAAAGCTACTGTTAAATTTTTTTTTTAACAAAGGTCATTTCTCTACAATATATATAAATTTCAGTATCACAGAGGTGTAGATAATATAATTTTGTTAATTTTTTAAAGAAAATAGTTTTGGTATATTTATTAATTTTGAAGTTTATTATATTCCTAATTTTTTTCGAAAAAGTTCGCAATTTTTAAATCTATAACTAAAGACTGTATCAACTTACGCTGTGTATAATAGTTGCCAGCATTATAATGCCTTATTAACAAATATAACCCCATATAAATATATTAAGTACTTCTTATTCGGTTTTTGATTTTATGGTTCGGGAGTTTGTGCACTGTGACACCTTTCCACAGCCCCAAGGGAGCATAAATTACGTCTGGAAGTAGCTCGTGATCCTATTGGACTGCTTATATGATCCGTGTCTGTTGAAGAGATGCTGAATGGTATGCTGGCAATGTTTGTGTACTGGTGAAAGATTTGTTTATAAGGCCCCTAACACAATTNCAAGAGATGCTGAATGGTATGCTGGCAATGTTTGTGTACTGGTGAAAGATTTGTTTATAAGGCCCCTAACACAATTGACGTTTTCTTTCTGACATGCTGTTTCTTATGGAACTTGACTGTAGGTACAACCTAACAAAAAATTGGTCCAGTTACTCAATGTTATAATGATCGTTGCATTCTTCGAATAAACGTGTATTCTTTACAAAATCTTAATCGTTGCATTCTAATAAATCAATTTCAAAAGTTCTGTTCGCAGTCTGAAAAAAAAAAAAATTATATATATATATATATATATATAAGAAACTTATTTCCAAGTACAAAAATCTGCCGTGAACATAAAATGGAAGGGTTGAACGAAACAAAAATTCAGTAAATTTACTAAAACATAAGTTGTTTACATTTTTCTATTGTAAAGAAACGCGAAGTAAATTTATATAAACAGGCACTTGCAGGTAAAAAACGTTCACTATAGCTCTTTAAAATAAATGTTAAAAACAAAATGGTTGGTTTCCTATTTTGGCTCTATTCAGTAGATATTACAAGTCAAGTTTCTTAACAGGCTGTATAATCCCTTAGACATAAATTATTCGTTTTAGTGTCATAACAGAAAAGTCAGGTCATTACTGAAAATGATTCATTATAGAAGCATTACATTTAATGGTTCTGTGCAGACTTTAATACCTTATTATTAATAGGCGTTCCCCGGTTGTCATTAAAAGGTGAAACTGAATTAATAAGTACAATTATTTTTAAGTTAATTGTTGCATAAATATGAGTTAGTAGTTCATATGTTATATCCGTTATGATGGATAAGCAATTCGCGAAGCTTCTTGTCACATTTCTCAATAAATCCTCCTAAATTTTAATAAGGATGAAATAAATAAAAAAACTAATAGGGCGGTTGATGCGGGTTCTTAAATGTCTACGACCAATATAATTTATAATGGGTCGAAAATTCTGCCTGTGAAACATGTTCTCATTTTTCCTTTCCGAATATCTGGCTACCCTAATTAACTATCTGGTCTCCTGGTGGTGCGCCCTGTCCAGTTGTATTCGGAACACTCGACTGTATAACTGAGTAGTTTTTCAGACGTGGCTACGCAAGCGTGCTTTTCTGTTCGTTGGGGGCCTCGTGAATGGTTGCAAGCAGGTGGTGTGCTTGTTCGGAAATGTGCAACCTCGAGGTCACGGCGGCACAGGGCTGTCACTTCTGATTAGAGATTATCTCCGCGTTTTAGAGATAGTTTAAAGGACGATACACGACGGCTCTAGATACACTCACAAGTAAGTTAACTGTTGTTATCGCAACTTCTTTCTGTATTGTACCCATTCCAAGGTGGCAGCGCGTATTACTCCGCGTGCCCGCGCACTTGGAAAGTGGTGGCTGTGTTTCCGACTACCACCACGTCATGCGTAGTGAGGGTACTCTCCCCAGGAAAGGGTTGACGCAGTGAGCGGCGACGCAGCACCGGTACTGTTTTGGACTGAGCGAGTGAGTGAAGAGGTTCGGGTGGCTCCTAACAGCGAGGTCTTGAGAGCCGATGAGGGTGATTGAGGGGAGTATGGATAAGCGCAGGAATGAATGTACTGGGGAAATGGGAGATCCCCGAGAAAACCCGTAGACCAGCGGCATCGTCCGGCACGATTCCCACATGCAAAAATACGGGAGCGACCACGCCGGGAATCGAACCTGGTTCACCTACATGGAAGGCGAGTAGTTTAACCACTATTTGTTTTCGAGAGATTGTTTTGGTGAGAAGAGTAGAAGTTGGGTAGTGCCTCGGCCAGACCACGGGTTCCTCTGGGTGCGAGGGTCTCAGATGGATGTGGGAGGGTAGACGACGGCGCATCGCAGTATCAGTTCGGGACTTGGAGCTGGTCAACTGAGATGTTAGCCAATTTCTTCTTCGTGCAATGATCGAGTATATCGCAATCCTTGTATGTGAGGCCCCTTCGTTGTTGTGCTGTTATACTTCAATTGGAGGTCTGACGCGGTCGTCTGGTGGGTTACCCTATGGCGGCCTGGGAAGCAGCTCTGTTGTAATGCCGATAACGGGCTAATACCTCAGAGTATTAATCGTATCTGTGCTCACACAGAGTCTAAAACAGTATGTATCTCCGACGTAGCGAACAACGGATTACAAAGTCAAGTGAAAAGGGACGATCTCACTGACTTGCAGGTTGCTTGCATTAGCGGCTGGCCAATGGGATCAGAAATTGTGTGACAGTTGTACCCCGCCTCTTCGTAGCCAGGGAGAGTAATGAACTGTGGAGTTATCAATCTAACAGACTGATTCCAAAAATATGTGTGTAACTATAACATGCATAGTGCGGTTCCCCACAGACGACTAACAGAGTACAAAATAAACAATGTTGGTTGGGGACCTTGAACCCTCGCCCTGTCAGCTGAGATTCCTCATAAGGATGTAATGACTCTTATAGACATCCATAAACTTTGAACTATTGAACTGCGTTTCTGAACTGTGCTTGAACTGTTTTAAACTGTTGCAGTGTAGCAGAATTGTATGGAAATAGTGTCAGTGCTTGGACTTAAGGAAATTTAAAAAACAGTGAAAACAGTGTTGGCCAATGTAGTGTGTTACAAGAATTGGTTGGACGGGCGATTGATTACAGTACTTGGAATAGATTAGTATCAAGACCACTAGTGATAGCTTATAGAGCTTTGAATTGATTAGTATCAAGACGACTATTGTTCTGGCGCAATTGCTCTGAACTTGTTTAAAAAAGATCACAATGTCGTCAAAGATGAGTTTTATCAAAAGGGTGATACCCTCTGTATTTAAAGTTTTATTGATTAATACCAATGTTAAGGGGAAATCACTAAAAGGGCCAACACGAGATCCTGAAAGTCGATTGAGATTTGGTAATGTTCCAAAGATATTAGCAACATCGGTGATAAAAGGACTGCAAGATGAAAATTTTGACTGGTCAGAATTTCAACTAACTAGGAAAGAACGTAAATGGCATCAAAAGATATGGTATGCTATTAATGAAGGAAGAAACAGAATCATGGCTTGAAGAGATATTTTATGAAGGGTCAGCTGATGAAGACGAAGAAGACGAGGAGTCTAGGCATATGCAAGTCATAGAGCCTCAAGTAGGTCAAGGCGATGAAAGTGGAGAGGAAAGGTAATCAGTGTTTGAAGAGAATCAATTCTTGAGAAGTGTAAGACGAAATGCTCAGCAATATGTTTAAAGGCGCAAGAGTAAGTGGTATATCTAGTTCAAGAATGGAAAAAGGTATATCTTAAATCTTATTGAGTCGGGAATAAATTGTTAACTAAGTAACAAAACATTCATGGATGTGACTAATTGAAAGACAATAAATTTATATAAAAGACTTAGAAATGATCTGACAGTATTTGGATATGCAGATGACGGACTTGTGTTGATGTGCTGTCGGAACTGTTATCTGTCGCAATCATACTGTGAACCGACTAACCAAGCAGTGGGTTTGACTTGTCACTGGCAATGTTTATCCCCTCTGATATCTTGAATCTAGCTCCCAAATAACTACTGTAGTCTTATTTACAGCTGTAACAGAGTGAGAATGCTGAAACACTGATCAAGCTGGCAAAAATCAACGAGTGAAATGCAGTGCATCTGCACGAATGGTGACATATATTAAGTGCCCATTCGCTCCAACGTTGGAGGCTACAGTTGTTAAAGGAGTTTCTTTGTTTGGCTTGTTTCCAAAAATTTTACTTCGCCATAGAACTTGACTATTTGACTGCCCTCAAGCACACTAATTAAAATCTCCCTCGGTGGCTTGAAATTGCAGAGTAATAACACGTAGCTAAGAGTTGAAGTTTTACATACTCGATTTCGTAGTATAAAATAAGCTTGAATTGAGTAAATTGTGCTCAATACGAAGTACATTAAGGAAATTGACAGAAGTAAAAAAAAAAATTGATTGCCAAAAATACGAATAACACAAGTTGTATTTTACGTTTCTTGCCTCACAGGCTTGACTAAGTGTTCGATACACATCTACAGACGTAGGCCTATCAAAAAAAAAAAATAGTAATGTAAGTCTCAGTAATACAAAAAAAGTAACTTGAAGATTCCATTCCATTAACTATGCAAGATTTTTAAAACAAAGTATATTCATATTTTTCATACATTGTACACGATAAAATATACACAGGTACCGAGAAGGTTATTTTTAAAAAGTTTATTTTGAAAGTATTTAGTTATGAATAAGATGATATGTTGTAGTATACGTCTACAGATGAATACCATCTTAGTTTAAAGGCAGGCCTCACACCTTGTTGTCAGATTTTTTTTTTTTTCATCTTAGTGTCGTAAACATTTTCAGCGTGATTACTAACAATTTATTACTACATCGACGTCAATTTTTAAGAGCCGTTACATTAATTATATAAATTTTTCCGTATGACATTTAGTAGTTGTCAAAATGTGAAAACCTGTTGAATTTTCGTAGCTTTTGTATAATGTCGGTTGTGACAACCATACGAAAACTGTTAAGATTCTCTGACTGAACTGAAAGAAGAGGAAGATAACCAAATCAGTAAGGTCACATTTTCAAATCATTTTCTCAAAAACTTACATAACCTAGAAACTAACGAATTCAATTTGGCAGGCGAGACCGAAATTAGAATGAGCTGGAAGCCAATAATTTATTATTTTACTTTTGTACCCATCACGGTTTAACTTGTTCACATTACGTACGATGTTATTTGCTTGAAGAAATAGGAATTCATTTCATAGTTTTTTTCGATAATTATATGTAAAACAAGTTTACTGGTTTTGTAAGATATAAAATAAACAATTAAAATATTAAACAGGGGTAACTGACAAATATTGTTTTGAATCATTTTAGTGCATGCTTGGAAAAAGATATTACACAAAAATTCTGGGACTGCCATAAATAAAAAATATGCAGAAATCTTTATCACAACAATTAAAAAATATTAAAAACATTCTCCTGTGTAATTACATTGATGTCTTAAAGTGTATTATGGCATCTTTTTCCAGTGTAAGTAATTTAATGTCTGTTTTTTTATTCGTGTGCTTCAAAAACAACAAAAAAATATCTTGACATATGATTGCGAAAGCACGGTGGAGCTAAAATTTTTGTTGAAGGAAATTGCATTTCACCTAAGGATTTTGAATTCTATTCCGTACAAATCTAAATTTAGGATTTTTTTTTTACCATTCAGCACACATTTAAGACCCCCAGATATGTTTTATCGCAACTAGTACATTCTTGTCAACTGCTGGCAACAAATATAATTTTAGGGAATTCTAGCAACAGACAGAGTTAAAGAATACGTGCAATTATTTTTTTCTGAACGGTAGTTTGCTCCTACACGTTTCCTTGACATAATATCCTGTGCCGTAGTACAAGTTAACAACGTAGGAATACCTCGACAGAAAGTCATTGCTGTGGCAAACATCTTTGCTCACGATGCTACAAAAACCGTGGCTTGCATTGCCTTTCTTTCGTTTTTCTGTATCGGCTTCCAAACACCAATATACTTTAATTAATGGATCAAGCATCATGCCTGTGACGTTTCATTAAAAAACCTCTCAGTAATTATTACTGATATCTCGTCTGTCGGAAGAATATTTACGATTGCTATTTCCGTGATTAGGGCGATTTTTTTTTAAAAAGTGATTGTAGCTACAACCGGCTTTTTCACAAACATTTCTGGGTATGAGAACTTTATCACAGAATACATTACTTAGTAGTGGGACGTGCATTACACCTTATTATAACTCCATGAAATTACAGTTACCGCGGGAAGTCTCTTAGAAGACTGCAAGCCAGTTCAGTGCTTGCGTGTAGAGGCGATAAGGCATCTGATGCGCGTGCCTTAGTCGCCCTTAGCCAGGGGTGTAACACTGAATACGGCATGGACTGTTCCTATTAATCACTAACGAATATGTGTATGCCAACATTGGATTAAAATAAAACGTGATATGTATAATATAGTGCATTATTTTTTAGGCAATATAATAATTTTATATGATTTAAGTCGAATTAAGTGGCTCGTACAAATTCGTTGTATCGAGGAAGTAATATGGTAAGTCACTTTCGGTTTGTCAAGCATAGTGTCGCAGTTAATAGTTTTTGGTGGCACCCTTAAATCCGTTTGTCCGTTTCTATGTTCTTTCGAACTACAATCAAATACGTTATAGAAGATACATTAAAAGTTCATAAGTTATGCTTGCCATGTGACCAGCGCAGATGGTTATATATTTAACTTGCATTCAAACTTGTACGTATGAAAATTGTTTCTCTATAAGATTTGGCGAGCTTCGTTGTGAAAATTATAACCCGAAAGTTAAGTGTGAATATTTTCAATAACCCCAGCAAAATCTCTCACAGAATCGCGGTTTATTGAGTATTTGACTTCATTAATTTCATTACCATTTGACTAGTTTTTACAGTACACAAGATATTTATAATTTACGCAATCAACATAGCAAAATTATATGCCTTAGATGTTATCTTGCAAGCGCAAAGAGGATGTCGTTATGTACATTTCAAGGAAAAAATATTTTTTAAATTATATTTGTTTGTAATTCTAATAAATTACATAATTTTTTTTTCTTCTGACGCAGATGAATTATTTAATTCCATCCACAAGTTACGTATGGATGTTCGGTAACCCAGATATCATGCTGCGTGGTTAGCAGTAAGCCAGTATAAAGTTAGGGCTCTTAACACTTAGCCAACCATGTATTTTGATTCTGGTCATGTGCATCACATTTATTCACGTGACTGTAATATCGTCCACAGATGTTCCTATAAAATATGTTCATTTTCTTTATCTTACTAAACTAAAGCGATAAATTCAATAAAAATACCTTGACAAAAACACACATTTTACGAAATGTATGGTGGCAGTCAGACGAGCAGAATGTGATCGAGGTATAACGTGTTAAGTGCTAACTCTTTATCTTAAATGTTCTTAGCCCTTGGCGTTCCCGTGATTTTCTGCCTCGGGCACGCAAAATGACTTCGGGACAGGCAGCACCCCGCGACGAGTACTCGAACCGAGGTGCCTGGCCGTTCCCCAACGGCGCAGAGACCACCCGCGGAAACAGCACCGCGCTGACAAAGGAAGGAACAGCGGGAATTAATTCACTGGCGAGCTTTCGGGTGAAATATCTACTGCGGAGTCGTCCCGCTGTCCGGGAAGGCAGGCCAAAACTGGCACCTCCTACGTCTTGTCCCGCCTCCCCACCTGTGCACGCCCTCAGCTGCCAAGGCTCTTCTCGAGTGTCGCCTCTACAGGAAGGTTCCCTCATCGCCACTTCTCTATACGATATTCACGGTTAATTGAGCACTTTTGAAAACCCTGATCACGGTATATGGTCCATTCACGGCTACTTGAAACTTTTCTGAAGCTCTGCTAAAATTATACTTCCAGGATATTCCTACGCCTCATGCAAGCTAAGGTTAACCGATTATAGACAATTACACCAGAGTGACAACGAACCGCATTCGTGCGCACTAAGTGTCATAAATTCAGGCCAAAGTTCAATTTAACCACAAATAAGGTACTTTTATGTTGAAATAATTATAAAACGCTTGTGATAAATGGCATATTTGGGGAGATTTTTCAAAGGTTTGTTTCAAGAAGTGTGAAGAAACCGCGAATAGACTATACTTTTCTACTCGTATTGTATCTTTTCGGTACATGTAACATTTACATTGCCGTGGGCCTGACCGCTGTATTCACGCGTTGGTCAAACGAAATGTGAAGTGAAGTGACGTGAAGAGATTTTGGCTGCACTTAACATCGAGGTCTTGAGAACCAACGAGGGTGAAGCGAGGTGAGTATGGAGCAGCGCCGGAATGAAGGGGCGGGGGAAACGGGAGATCCCCGAGAAAACCCGCCGACCAGCGGCATAGTCCGACATGATTCCCACATCGGACGATAGCGTCATACTTTTAGAAACCCAAATATGCGTCACTAATTTGCCAGTTAGTACTCTCGCGTGTATACAAAAAAAACACCGAATTGGTTTGCCATTACATTACACCCGCAATACAGCGTTGAGACTAAGAACTATCCGCTGCCAACTTAACTGGGAGGCTGCATGCCTTTGTGTACGGTAGCGTAGAATGCAGTTAATGGGCAGTGCTATTTTTGAAAGGTTGATTTCAAAAGAGCTCATTTATTTTACTGTGAACCGCCTATACCAGTACCTGCTACATATAGTGTACAGTAGTAACCTTTGATTCATATTACTGATATTGTAAATTTCTGTCCCTAGTTGTTTACGGTTTACTGAAATAAACACTTAAAAAAAATGCCCTGCTCATTACCACGTGTATTTTAACAGTAACTTTGACTGGCATTCTCCTAGTAAAGTTGGCGACAATGAACAATAAGTAGTTCAAAGTTTTACGTCGTTATTAAAAATGTTATGTTTAAAATCATGTTTAAGTTTGTGGACTCTTATTATATTAAAGATATTTATTTTATTTTTATGTACACAAAATGAAAAATTGGCATATTTGTAAAATATTTGTTTAACTTAAACGTTGCATGAATAAGTTATCGGGTTCATTGCAACATTAATTTTACACAAGGCAAAAAAATATAACACGAAAAGAAAATTAGATCTTAAGCATGGTTTTCAAAAGTTCTTCAAGTCATCTGAAATATTCTCTAGTTATATATAAATAAATATATATTCACGTTTTCCACTCACATAGTTTGTGACGTTCTCGCTTTATTACTAAAATATATTCGGGAAACGACAAACAAACTGAACTTACATAAGCTTCCTTATCAAAGGAATATTTAGTAATTTATTTTCAGGTATTCGAACCCGGAACCTCTTTTCTCAAAACGCCTTGGCCCTCTTGGACACGAAAATTACCATTTCACCATCCTAAACCGGAATAAAATGGACGGAACTAGGCTGGTGCTAAATACAGACAGGAGTAGACCTTTCCCCGCCGAACAGACTCAAAAATGCATGATGTGAGATAGGGGTGAAGCAGAAATGGAATGAAGAGGGAGAAAAAAAACTCTTACACTACTGCAAACACTCGAAAATCCCATGCCAAAATTTACCTGGATCGAACCGGGGACCCTCAAAAGGAGGCTAGGCCACTTGCGTGCAACAAAACCTTTTTTTTATAATCAATTACACTTTTTACTGGAAAATATAAAATTAGTTATATGTTGTATCTCTTCAAATAACTAATAGCCAAGCGAGTGGAATAGAAGTTGGTGCGGTGGCCTACCTACCAGGCTCCATCTATGCTCCTACAGTCACGAGATGAGACAGATTTTGTGGTGGTACCAGCTACAGGCGTCTGTGTTTTTTTTCTTTCGTAAACCTACGCTTTGGTAAAGACTCTGCAAATTACATGCGACAAATGTTATAAAGTAATCACTAACTCAAATCAGCGATGCGCGCGGCTGCCAACCTTGCAGAAGAGGAGGGAAGTAATTATACGTGTCTACAAGTAGTTTCAGCGACAGGATATAGTCTGTCTTAAAAATGCCATAGTAACAAATAAATACATCCCCTTCCCTCCTGTTAACACATTGTGATGTGCATTATAGAATGTTACTATATTTTTAATTTTCACTAATAAAATGGTTATTTAAATGGAAAAGAGAAAAGGTAAGGATTTTTTTGGAAGGATGTCATCCTTTCGCCAACCACGCTCTTGGACGCAAATCCTGTGTTTGACGTAAGAGCAGCGATAGTGTAGTGGTAAGACTACCCGCCCCCCCCCACCACGACTAACCGGGTTCGATTCCCGGTGGTGTAACCAGAGATTTCCGCAAGTGGGAAGTTGGTAGGTGGGTTTCCTCGGTACGCTCCCGTTCCCCCCACCCTTACATTCCTTCGCTGCTTCACCTTCACTTTACCAAAACCTGCCTGACAATAACGATCGCATTGTTTTGTACATTCACGTCACGCGTTGAGTAACGTGTTTTTGATATGAACCCGACGTGCTTGCGTTGCTTTGAAAATCGTGATTCAGGCTTGCAGTGTCGATAGAAGCGCTACCGTAAACGTGCAGAGGAGGAAGCAAAGCGAGTTTGCTTGTCCCTCGAGGCTGGGCGGAGAAAAGTGATGGCTGGGGAGGGGATAAAGATCTGCCTTAAATAGCCAGGGAAGGGCAGGCAGCCCGGCCTTGTGCTAGTAAACATCTTAATAATACTGCGGATCGGCTCGACGTCGAAGGGGGGACGGAGATAGAGATATAGAAAAAGAGTGAAGAGACGGGGAGGAGAGAAGTTGGGCGCCACTGCGGCATACCGTCGCCCGGTGACTCGTCGCAGAAGGACGCCTTCGCGTGCCAAATTAGCTCGCGTCCGGGGAGAAAAAAAAAAGCTTCTTCTTTACAGCGGTTGTGGCCGGCCAGCTTCGCCAGCTACGACACGCCCATCTGCCCGCTGCTGTTAAAACCAGCCGGGCTGTGAAACACGTCATTAAGGGACCCCGCCGATTTCAAGCTTTTGCGCGCTCGCATTCTCTAAACTTCTTTCTGCGCCGCATGCCATCTGCGGGAGACGCCACAAGTTATATAAGAATAACAATTCCACAACTATAACACAATAAATAATATTCTTCCATTTCACACAGGTTTTTTCAAGATATGAAATAGCTTAGTTAATAAGTTAGTGGATGCTGTTGTACGTGGCTGCCTATACTCAAGGGGCCAGTCAGCCATTTAATTTGAAACATTCCTAATTTAAAATACCGGTAATAACTACAGTGGTAAATAATGATTTTCTCTGTACATTTTCTTTCCGTTCCTATATACATGTAGGCTAGTTAACTTTTGGGACTCTGAGGAATTAAAAAGGTACATCACAGTAAATGTACATGTAATGGTTTTATACTTGAGCACTTGAGGAAATTACGGGGTATGAATGGGTTGGATTGCGTTAATAGGTGGCGGGTATCTGTGTCATGAAAAGAATTTGCACCACCCATAAATACGTAGGTCTAACACTGGTTGTCCTTTCAGTTATTTGTTTTTAATTTCCTTATCTTACACTATTACTTAACATGCTCTTGAGAGCTTAAGTCTGCGCCTAAAACGCAATAAAATAACGTAATATGAGCTAAAGAATTTCTTAAAATAATAAAATAATTCTTGCGAATCCATGGAAGCATATGTTTATGCGAAAACGTTAAGTATGCAGCCTCACAAACATAGCAATTGTCACTAAAAAAATTAATGTTAATACTAAAAAAAAATTAATGTTAATACTAAAAAAAAAATTAAGTACAGTGCCAAAAACCTCTAAGATCCGAGTTATTTTTTTAAATAATTTCTCACAGGAAATAATACATATTGACGTGAGTATAGTAGAAATGGCGACTATGACACATCATGACCTGGGACCGGAGCGTGGGAGCTGTTCGTGCTCAACCATTCCGGTCGACCAGGGGCCATTTTGTCCATCTTAAATTCAGGTGGCCTTACCCTTTGAACTTCGACCAAAAAAAAAATTAAAAAAAATTATTTAAAAATTATTTTTTTAAAAATATTAAATAATAAATTTATTAAAAACATTTATTTAAAAAAACGTAAATTTACGGAAGTCCCCTACACCCCTCTCCGCCAATAATTATTCCACCATCTTGGTAGGTGCAGTCCACCATATTGGTAGCCGTCACAGCCACCGTCCACAACCTTGGCCGGTGCAATCCGTCATCCTGGTAGGCGTCACAACCACCGTCCGCATGGCCATAACGGACCGTGCAACCTCGTCCACAGAGTTGGCTAGACAATGGAGCACTGCAACGGGTGTGGACCTGTTTGCGTCGACGGTTCGACGCCGTATGCTGCGGGCTCGACTGGTGGCACGCATGTAATTGCGTTGGCTTCCATTGTCCAGAAACCACAAACCCGTCAGACTGCAATGGGCATGTGAACACCACCGCTGGCGTGCTGAGTGGCAAAATATAGTGTTTTCGGACAAGTCCCACTTCAACCTGTCCTACAGTGATTACCGCATACGTGTTAGACGCTACCGTGGTGACAGCAATCTGGCAGCCTGCATTGTGGAGCAGCATAGTGGACAAACGCCATGTGTGATGATTTGGGGTGCCATTGGATACAACATGCGATCTCGACTCCTATGTATTTAGGGCAATATGAACTGCAACCTTTGCGCTGCATCAGGGAGGTTTTATAACCCGAGGTACAGCCCCTCCTTCAGGCCACTACATATGCCATATTTCAGCAGGACACTGCCTGGCCACATACAGCGAGGAATGTGCAAGACTTCTTCAATTAATGACCGGTACCACTGCTTCCCTGGCCTGCACGTTCGCCTGACATGTCGTCCATCGAACATGTCTGGGATATGGTTGGTCGGTGACTTGTTCGTCACGGTCCTCCAGCAACCAATGTTGATGCTTTGTGGACTAGCATACAAATCGCATGGAGGGAGATTCCCCAGGAACATATCCAGGTCCTCTTTGATTCCATGCCACGCCGTTTGGGTGCTCTGATTGCAGCAAGCGGGAGCTTCACACCATAAAATTTCTCAAGGACAGAGATAATATTCAGTTCTGTAAATCGAACCCTTTTTATATCGTCATGTTCCTAATCTGTGGTATAAAGTTCATTTCAATCACGTGTACTATTCTTGGTGTTGCATTTTTCAAAACGTATACTGTATATACACATAGGTACATACACACACAAACATAGCCTATTTACAGCGTCACAGATTCAGGAAACTAATTAAGGCTCAACAATATATCCAGTTAAGTTATGGCATTACGTTAATTTGGGGAGGGGGGGAGGAGGAGGTCGCTATTTAAAATTGAAGATTGATCTACATTTACAATGTAACATTAGATTTTCCTTTTTAATGATAATTTTTTCCCTGGTTCATACCTTTCCGGCCGCAGTAACTTCAAATGGATGTATTTGAACCGTTATGACTGAAACGCGCCAAAGAAAATCTAGCCAAGCAAACATTTATAAAAACAAGGCATGTAGTCTGGCCTGCCGAAGAATACTACAACAATCCAAGCCCGAATGGCTAAAGCTTCAGATAATTACGAGAGAACTAAATGTTCGTGGAAACGAAACGCACATTAGTAAGAAGGTATGCGTCTGTGAGAACAGGCATTTTATATGACAATATAAAAAAACTCTAATTACTTGACATAAAACAACAAGTTCCTGATTAAACAATGATTTAAAAATTCAAATCTGATATCCGTGAGAAACAAACAACAGTACAATTTGAAAATTTGTGGTAGTTTTTCCATGAATCGCTTTCCTAAGGAAGTAATACCAAGTCAAAATTTTTTGTAGTTTATACTTGTCAGTTACTAGCCATAATAAATAATATTGATTTTACCTCACAGTTGTATTGTATTGTTCATAATGTAGAAGCTCAATTTACTCATCAATATTTAACAAATATTATAAAACCTCCTTTCAAGAAAATACAATTAACATATTTTCTGTTTCATTTTATTTAGCATGTTTTATTTGTAAATAACATAAATACCAAACACCCCATTTTTTAAAGACGTGCATGTCTCTTGCACAGTTGAAATTTTAAATAGCAACATTTATTTTTTTGTAATTTTGCATAACGTATTATCTCACGGCGTTTTGACTTAAAATTGAAAAAAATCACGCATATTCAGTTAGTTGTAATTGATACGCATACACAAATATTAATTCAAGACGTCAAATTTAATCACTGACACACAGAAGCCGGCATGCGGTCAGGTTCCGTGCTCCACCCACGTTTGATACCGTACAAACGACCTAATACTCATCGGTCACAAAAGAGGCCGCTGTGGCTGAGCGGTTAGCCTGCTCGCCTCCCCCTAGGTGAACCGGTTTCAATCCCCGGCTGGGTCACTCCCGGACTTTCGCATGTGGGAATCGTGCTGCTGGTCGGCGGGCCTTCTCGAGGATCTCCCGTTTCCCCCGTCCTTTAATTCCGACGCTGCTTCATACTCGCCTCAATCATCCTCATCGGCTCTCAAGACTTCGCTGTTAAGAGCCGCCCAAATATACTCACTCACTCATCGATCACAAGGCTGAGTGGTACTCATTGCACTCTGCGTTCCGTCAAGGCTTTTTAAAATTAGCACTTGTCGGAGCGTGGGATAGAATCACAGCTCCTTTCACAGGAAGGAGGCAGGTCACCCACTCGTCTGAATCACCGCTGCACACACATTCGTTACATATATCTATTTTGGGACACTTTGTAGATAGCTTGGTCGGTTGGCCTTAAGGGTTCCGTCTGCCTGGCGCTTGAACTGCATTGTAGAGTGTTTGCTATCCTGTTTATTTTTACGAAACTATTAAACGTGCCCCCAGTATGTTTGCCTGCGAAAATACATCACACACTAGATGAGGACGGAATTGTACAAGTTACCACGCGTGCTGTAAATATTATTTTGGAGCCCACTTATGTAGTTAAAACGGCATTTTCAGACTGCCGTATCTTAAAAAATACTATCCGAACACGAGCCAAACTACGACAGTATCCTGTATTTAACACTGCTAGAGACTTTTCATTAATAAAATGATAGGGTTACCACTGAAAGGCCCATAGGTACACGCAACACTAAGAGAACACCGCGCTCCAGTTTAGAGCCCTGCGCGTAGCGGTGATGGCGCTCTTGTAGCGCGTGCCATTGTGACCCTTATAGCAGGCAGGTGGGCACTTCAGTAGCGGTCGTTAAAAGAGGTTCTCAGGGAAGCAGGAACGGGAATGGAATTGGCTGTGGCCTGTACGAATGAACCACCCCAACATTCGCGGGCGCGATTTCGGTTAACCATTGAAAGCCGGAATCATGTTAACCGGACGGGTAGACAAGCCCGCGTCTTTCCGAAATGCTATTCCTGCAGTATACCACTGCATCACCTGGCTCGGTTTTTTTTAAATCCTGTTTTTTAATAATACACTCTAATAGAAATTACATAGATGCAGAGGCATGTCACGAAAATCTTTTGGATAAACGTACTCTTCAAAATACTGCATAATCTTGCGTCATATCTGGTTGGATGACACACATTTTCACGCAGCAGACGACCCGCATTCTTTCAGTACTACCATAGCAGATTTCTCATTATCCAAGTCAAATTATGAAATACCCTCGGACACACAGCGTAGCTAATAACTAAAAATAAACCTTCAGACACGTTAAAACTACAAGCAGATAACATTTTCCCGCTATATGTCACCGTCTGCGATTATAATGTCAATACTGACTGAATTGGGGGCACCTCATTGACCCGCCAGCTCACTGGCCCCCTTCCCCTCCCCCACCCAAGCGATTCAAGCTTCGATTCTCGGCGGATTCGTAACAAGATTTTCGCGCGTGGGAAACGTGGCGGACGTTGCCAGATGCCGGAAGGATTTTCTCAATGTGCTCCATCTTCCTCCACCCGTGCATTGCGTCACCTCGACACCCGCACCCTCATCTCATTCCGGTTGGCTTAAGCACCCGCTCTGTTCCTCGTGCCCCTCTGTCCATCAGCCCAGTCGTGTTTCATCTGCGACCCTGCACACGGGNCACCCGCTCTGTTCCTCGTGCCCCTCTGTCCATCAGCCCAGTCGTGTTTCATCTGCGACCCTGCACACGGGCGGGAGTGTTTACAGTACTTAAGGTTGGTAGCAAACTCAGGGAAATAGATACTGGCCTTGATATTTACTTAAAAGAGTAACTTCTTAAATTAGTCACATATTAAGTTAAGTTAATTTTATTTTATTCATATTATAATTATAACTTGCGTACTGCTAATACATTTATATTTATGACAGTTACATTTATAACAGTTTCGTCGGCGTTNATTATAATTATAACTTGCGTACTGCTAATACATTTATATTTATGACAGTTACATTTATAACAGTTTCGTCGGCGTTGTGTACCTGCTACAATGACGGCAATGTAAATTTTCCCTAAAAAAAAAAGCAATTATCAGTTAACTGTTGAAATGTTATGTACCCGAGCATGTAGTTACTCTTGTAACTTGTTTTTTTGGAGAGAAAATTTAACTTTCCTATGTAATATGCTATCTTGAGTAGTTCCTCTTTATACACGTATTCAAGACTTGTCGGATAGCTGAGGCTACTTACCAGCCNATTATAATTACAACTTGCGTACTGCTAATACATTTATATTTATGACAGTTACATTTATAACAGTTTCGTCGGCGTTTTGTACCTGCTACAATGATGGCAATGAAAATTTTCCCTAAAAAAAAAAAGCAATTATCAGTTAACTGTTGAAATGTTATGTACCCGAGCATGTAGTTACTCTTGTAACTTGTTTTTTTGGAGAGAAAATTTAACTTTCCTATGCAATATGCTATCTTGAGTAGTTCCTCTTTATACACGTATTCAAGACTTGTCGGATAGCTGAGGCTACTTACCAGCCNCAATATGCTATCTTGAGTAGTTCCTCTTTATACACGTATTCAAGACTTGTCGGATAGCTGAGGCTACTTACCAGCCTAATCTAAACTTAATAAAATATCACATACATTATCCTGGTGAGAATCATATCCATTGCCTCTCAGTTGGAAATCATAAACGTTTGCTTCTACGACTTCAAATATAAGCTCTTATTTTTAAATGTTGAAAAAAAGGGGCCACGGTGGTGTAGTGGTTCGACTAGTCACCTCCCACCTAGGCGGGTTTTCTCGGCAATCTCCCGATTCCTCGCCCTTTCATTCCGGCGTTGCCCCATACCTCACCTCACTTCACCCTCATCGACTCTCAAGACCTCGATGTTAACAGGCGTCCAAATCTCTTCACTCACTCACACATTCAACTGCTGAAGGTTATTATAGCATATAATAAATGGTAAGTGTCCAACATCACAGATTATTTACGTACTGACAAACGTAACTTGTTAACATGCAAACCTGAATACATTAGTAAATTTTTGAGACGTTCGAAGGGGACTTTTGATGTGCTAAAACACTTCAGAACTGCATGTGCCCTACAATTGCCATGCCACTGCGCAAAGGAGCAAAGCCTTATGTTTAACAGTGCTTCGTATTTATCAACGCTTCAGGCTTAGTGCATCGTTAAAGCGCTTGCAGAGAAGACGGGCTGCTAACTGCTGCAGTCTGTTTATCCTAACTGCTTCCTGATATAAACAAGCTCTATTCCAGGCCAAACCGCGACGACTGTTTCTCTCTTGACTTGCCACTACTTTCGTTTTATAGTCCTCACGCGCACCAACAAACGAGAGTCTAATCTTATGGAAAGAAGCGAAATTCTGTGTTACAAAGTTGGCTGTGGTGTCCGCTGTGTTCAGTTATCATACAGGGTGAGTATAAAAGAATACCCCAACTTGCAAGATCTATAATATAAAAACCAAACCACCTACAATCTTGATTGACCAATCAAATGAACCGTGGAACCGTGAAGTTTGTTTACAATACATTCACAAATGTTCAATGTGAACACTACGAGCGGCCCGAACGACATCTACGCGATAATAAAACTCGTTCCACACTCTTGTCAGCATGTCCGGTGTTACGGTTTGGATGGCGTCCGTAATTCTCGTTTTAAGGTCGTCAATGTTATCGACAATGGTGGACGAAACACTTGATCCTTTATGTACCCCTATAGAAAAAAATCGCACGGGGTAAGATCCGGGATTCTTGGGGGCCAGTGATGAAGAGCCTGGTCACAAGTTGCTCCTCGACCAATCCCAGCGTTGCGGCAACGTCTCGTTCAGGTATCCGCGAACAGCTAGGTGCCAATGGGGTGGCGCACCATAAAGGAAACATAAAACCGTCCCCTTCACATTGACGTTTTTAATGCGAGCTCGCTACCCCCTCACCACCTCAAACCGAGAGTTACAAACGCCATCCAAACCGTAACACCGGACATGCTGACAAGAGCGTGGAACGAGTTTGATTATCGCGTAGACATCGTTCGGGCCACTCATGGTGGTCAAATTGAACATTTATGAATGTATGTTAAACAAACTTCACGGTTCTACGGTTCAATTGATTGGTTAATCAAGGTTGTAGGTTGTTTGGTTTTGATATTATAGACCTTCAAAGTTCGGGTATTCTTTTACACTCACCATGTACTGGTGAATACTCATCAGGTGATATTTTCTGTGTAAGCGTAGGAACCCCCTCGTAAAGTTTTTGGTAACTCATTTGTGTGACTGGAGGATGGTTCTTTCCAGAGAATTTGGTACTCCAGGTGCTGCAAAAACCTCCTTTTCCAAAATTTAGTTACGAAATTAATTGTTAGTATTTACACATGCAAATTGTTTCCTATTCACAATAATAATGCTAAATAAATGCTCTTCATGATAAACTGAACACTTTTGCTAGATTTGTATGCGCGTTGTGTATTCTTCCGCTATTTTAAAAATTCACATTGCCACGGGAACGTAAAACCGTGAGATTCTTAGAAAAATAAATAATTTACAAATGTGCTAATTCTTACACTTTATGCATTAAACAATTTAAAGCAAACGGAATAATTTCAGAATTCACAAATGTTTATCTAACACTTTTAGTTCAACGTAAAGACGTGGAACTACTTTCCATCTGCCGTTACCAACTTTACTGGGCGGATGCCAGCCAGTGTGCTTGAAATATTGTATGTAGATGCCAGTGACTTTTTTTAAAGGTTGATTTCGAAAGCGGTTAGTAAAACATGATTTTTTTTAGTATTATTTATACTGGAATGACAAGTATTTTGTGTTAAAATACAGGTTGTCTCAATACAATGTAATATAGTTAC
Source organism: Clitarchus hookeri (assembly GCA_002778355.1). Taxonomy (NCBI): domain Eukaryota; kingdom Metazoa; phylum Arthropoda; class Insecta; order Phasmatodea; family Phasmatidae; genus Clitarchus; species Clitarchus hookeri. The sequence goes on along the minus strand of NQII01000139.1, from coordinate 364,887 downwards.
TATAATGGAGTGCTGTTAATTGCTTGTGAAGTCCTGCCGTGACTCATGTTCGTTCATTTGATTCATGTGATTGTACTCTACGTTAATATCGTTCATTTACATCATTACACAACCTTTGTTAATAAACACAGCATTTATTGTCATTCCACAGGTGAGTTCATTTTATTGAGACATTCGGTATGTGGAACATTTTTTAGTAGATATAAATCAAGTATGACATTAATCTGCATTGTTTTCTACGGCGCATTTGTTTCCACTATCTGATCTCAGACGGAGCCAGTTGCTAAGAGAAGGTCACGTGCTGTCAGGAGGTGGTCAGCGAGCCAGTCACATGAGAGATTGACCTCCAGGGCTCTGGCAGAGCCAAGGACATCACGTGGTCGTCCCAGAAAGTGACGCGTGTAGTCAAGATATGGCTATGCGAAGTGTGTGTGCGTGTACATGTGTGTAAGAGAGAAAGAGACAGCTAATGACATGAACAGAACAAGACGGCCGACCTTGAATGCAGTCACAGTTGGGTTGTACATCTCATGGGCTATCCTCAGAAACGTTGAGGAGCTACGTAACCTAATCGTGATAGGTGAACTCCGACCCAACTGAAAATTACTCATTGCTAATAAACTTAGCCATAACGGGATGTAAGAACGGGTTGTCTTGTAGCCAAGGAGCATGTAAGGAGAAAGAGTTGGAACTCCCAGGTTAGGCCTTCTTTCTTATTTGCTGGCTATATTTAGGGCTGTAAACGACTATTTGCTGCCAACCAAACAGCGTAAAATATACTATATTATAATTCAGTGAACTATTACTGAACATTTTATAACTCAAAGAAAATTACTCGCAGGAAAATATATTAATATGTAGGTATCGTAGCTAATTCTTTTCGTNAACATTTTATAACTCAAAGAAAATTACTCGCAGGAAAATATATTAATATGTAGGTATCGTAGCTAATTCTTTTCGTAAAACCATTTCTTCTTTTATATTTTTAAGAGGAAATTCGTTTTGTCCCTGCAGGGCGGCATTGATGTCTACATTATTATGAAAAATTGTTAAACATTTGTAAAAGATAAATTCATTGTATGCGAAAATAAACTTGTGAAATGTACGTGAAAAATTAAAGTCAAACATTTTAGAAGTCACGGGTTTGTAATAATATTTCCTGAGGACGTTTAAGATTTGCACAATTAATTTGGGGTGTAATTTTTGCAATAAAGTATTCAAAATCTTATTTATTATGTTATTTTAGTACGTATAAGCGTGTATGCATGTTAAATACATAAAAATGCTTATTTATTGTACATCAAACATATTAAAAAAATTTTAGCAAATTTTTTAACTTCTTTGAAATAATTACGAAAGAGCAGTGTTCGAAGACACGAAACCTACTCAAGTGACAAAGATTTTTAAATAACAGGGGTGCCACCAAGAAGGATTTAGTACTGCACCGAGTTTCATAAACCGCAAACAGTTTACCATATTACTTTTTAGATGAAAAATATTTCTACGAGTAAAACTATATGACTGGAATCATAAACTGGTGTTACTCTGCGTAACATGCAATTCGCTTTACAAATGATACAAGTTTGTATGTATTCTCAATGTTGGTATACACGTAATCGTCAAAGCTTAGTAAGAACTTTTAGGGCCTATCCAGTGTCCCCCCTCTCCCTTGTCGGTAACGCTCAAGCCTTACTGAGTTTAGTAACAGGGGAGGAACCCGCGAACCTTGAATGATGATGATGACATGAGAAGGGCGATCTTGAATACAAGTATGTGTAGCAAATGATAAAGATGACGGGTAGTTAACAGAAATCAGTTTCGGAAAAGATAAATATGTGAGAGAGAGATACTCCCCCTCATGATTAAAGCGACAAGGAAACGGGCTAGGAAGATGAATGAAGACGAATGAAGACGTCTGCCCCAGGTTGTAAGTCCATTACGCGGGCTGAGAAAAACAGTGAAAGTATGCTAATGCGTCCGGACAGTAGGAAGAATGAAACTGTGCTAAACTCAAAGCAGAGAAAAGCAAATTTTTTTTCTAAATGGAAATAAGCTGTCGAGTTCATGCGAAAAAAAGATAATTCCCGAGACCTAATGACCTTAACATCTAATAGCCTTCCAACATGGATAAACATACTTCAAAAAGGCCTAAAATAAATGTTTAAAGTTGGGGTCTTCTAATATCCCTTTGGAGTAGTAGCTAAGAGAGCAGGTGTTGTGGTATCCCTGAGGTCTTGACTGGGTATGATTGTATGTTAACAGGGGAACACACATTCCAGTGATAAATTTCAAGAGCGAGGAAAGAACACCTTATATGGGGGTAAGTTTCATTTGGTATCAATAATACAAATTGTTATAACGGACAAGTTTATATTGTATGGCGATTCTGATTTTTACAGACAATTTAATGTACCTAATGTGCTAATGGGTACCCTTCCTAATTAAAAATAAGTTACTTTTGAACCCAGTGATATCACCCCTGTTTAATTTCACAGCTAAGTAACATTCTCGGCAGGCGTGTTTGCAACACAAATAAAATTAAGGCAATAAACTTGATATAGCACTACGGTATCGTCTATCTGGGGAAATTACACTTTTTGACAGAAGCAAGTGCTCGCTTAGGGCGACACTGGTAAGCAGATCAATAACCCCATCGCTCTTAAGTTGATGGCACTGACTGGATTGAGGTGCTATCTTTCCATCCAGCAGCTTGCACTTGTAACAACGAAACAACCAACGCCAGAGGGTGCCGCGGTGGCTGAACGGTTAGTCTGCTCGCCTCCCACCAAGGTGAACCGGGTTCAGTCCCTGACCGGGTCACTCACGGATTTTCACACGTGGNGTTAGTCTGCTCGCCTCCCACCAAGGTGAACCGGGTTCAGTCCCTGACCGGGTCACTCACGGATTTTCACACGTGGTAATCGTGCCGGACGATGCCGCTGGTAGGCGGGTTTTCTCGGGGATTTCCCTTTTCCCCCACCCTTCTATTCCGGCGCTGCTCCATACTCACCTCAATCACCCTCATCGACTCTCACGACCTTAATGTTAAGAGCCGCCAAAATTTCTTCACTCACTCGCTCAACTAACGCCAGAACGTCTGTAATAAAATTCAGTCCGATCGCCCATAAGAGTTCGCGTGTGTGGTAACTTAATATGCTTTCGAATATATTATCTGTAAAATCTGTTAAATTCCTGTTTCTCAAATACTTATCTTCGCACTTCTCTTAAGAAAACACCTCATAAATACGTTTTCAAACTCGTTGCAGCATAAATAATGATAACACATGAGGGACCCTCGTTTGCAGGTTAAGTTATTTACAACTTTCTGCATACTTTATTGTTCTATATTATGCTACCAAAGAATGAACCAGTAGTGTATTACCTACTTACAACACCTTGCTGATATCGCATTAATATAATAAAATTACTGAACATGCAATTTATATATAGAAATAATTATTTACTATGGATGCAAATAATAAACGATGAAATTGAAACTTTGCCTCGGACTTCGATGAAAAATTGTTCGTAACTTGAGAATTTGAAGAAGTCCTCTATAATTTCTTCAAAAACTATCTAGGAAAAAAAAATGAAAACGTAAATTTTCATTGTGATGGTGACTTGGCTTCTTACATGTTTCACTGCACTACAGTGAGAAATTTTTCTATAATTGTGCAGTTCTGTCTACACGAAGACATTTTCCAGCGTATACAAGACGAAAAACAATCTCTTATTTTATGTTGTTATGATCTTTCATTTCATTTCCAGGCAAAGAGCTTCACGCCGGTGGCCTAAATATCGCGAAACAAAAAAAATTTGCTTGTTCACGTTTAATTAACAATTTTTAAAGTATACTTTTGAAAAACTCCCTCCACATAACTGCATTTATTTTAATGGGAACACTGACTTGCGTAGCTACGTTCGCAGCGGTGCTTCTAGGTTTTAACGTTTTATTGAAAGTGTTACGTCGAAATACGTGGCGAATGAAACTGGGTTCATAAAAATTTTAGTCAACTTAGAGGAAAAACAGGTGTAGTTGATACACATATATGTCTGTAACAATTTCACAGCGTCACTTCGCCGAAGTTAATGTATTGCTTGCTAGGCCTACGGCAATGCTACAAGGCTCGGCTCCACCCCTCTTGCAGGAATTCTTCGTTTTCACGTCATAATTTCGGGTTCATAGTAATAACTGATAATGCGCGATTATAGAAAATTAACATTTTATGAGTTTTTTAATATTTTTGTACGTAATTTTAATTGTGTACTATTTGCTTGTTGTAAAAAAGTCGACAAAATATTTATATTTTATTACTAAGTTATCGACTTTTTACAATAAGCAGATAAACAACAATAAAAAATACGCCAAAAAATATTTAACAACTCATAAGATGTAAATTTTCTATAATCGCACATTGTCAGCAATTACTATGAATGTGAAATTATGACGCGAAAATGAATAATGTATGCAAGAGGGGTGGAGCCGAGCCATAAGAGCGCTTCGGTCCTAAATTAACGCTAAACACGTTTATTGAAATCTACAGGATTTGGAAGCTAACATAAAACAAATAAAACAAGAAAATGCCACGCCAGATAATATTTTATTGGCTATTCACAGTTAACTGACCGCTTTTGAAATCCCTGATTAAGATCTACTTTTGTGCTCATTTTGCATGCTTCCTCCATATGTAAAATTTACATGGCCACGAGTGCAATGATTTTATTCATGCGTTAGTCAAGTAAAAATGCCAAATTGTTAGGAACCTAAAGATATTACTAATGTCGGAGTTTGCAATGAAATTTGTAAAAAGTAAAAAAAAACAACCGAATTGATTTGCCATACATTTTAAATGTGCACTCACAATACGGCGTCAAGACTCAGAACTATTTCATTTCAATTGCTGCCAACTTAACTGGGAAACTGCATGACAGTATGCGCGGTATCATACAGTGTATGCTGTTCAGGGTATTTTTATTTTCAGGGGTTTATTTTGAAGTGCTCGCTTTCACTTTTACTATGAACAGCATATACCAACTTCGTAAGCAAATATCTCTCCAGAGTGTTGTTTTCCTGTCAAGATATTTCTTACGTGGTATATCTGTATATATATCTGTGGCAAAATATGTTATTCTAAAGGAATGTGTGATGGCACAGGCCTGATAAATGTATTTTTAAACATTGCATTTAACAAAAACACCGTGAAGTATTTCTGTTGACGACACTTGACAAGAATGTATCAGCTAAGATAAACACGTCTTATGACTTCTTTAGGTCGTTAATGGGGCGGAAGGACACAAAGGAGCAGTGATAAGAAAACAAACAGTGTTGCCTGACGTGCTCAGTTAATTTCAAACCATACACTAAAGATGACGTAGACCGATTTCCGTCTTCTGCGCACGTACCCAACGTTGACTCGCCGATCGCCAGGGAAACTGGCAGCCGAAATGTGTTCGTCTACCAACGATAGCCAGTGGAGTTTGTACCGTTTTCACTACACGGAAGTTCGTCTACGAAACTGGTCACTCGAAATTTCTTCGCATACGAACGTTCGAGAGTGTGGCGGAATTTATGACATCCTGATACAGGCTCTTCACAAGTGAACACTTTTGAAATCAACCTTCAAAAATAATCACTGCCCCTTAATGAGGCCGCGGTGGTGTAGACGTCAGAATACTCGCCTCCCACCTAAGCGAACCGGTTTCGATTCCCAGCGGGGCTGCTCCCGGATTTTTGGCACGTGGGAATCGTGCCGGGCGATGCCGTTGGTTGGTGAGTTTTCTCGGGGAGTCTCCCGTTTCCCCCGCCCTTGCATTCCAGCGCTGCTCGATGTTAACAGTCGTTCAAACCTCTTCACTCCACTCCACCGCTGCCCATTAATTTCATATAGGCCAATGCACGCTACCTTATACGCTGTCATGAAGGTTCCCGCCAGAGAATAAATGACAATAGTTAGAAGCATTGACGTTTCATTACGCCATTGCGAGTGTAACGTTCAAGTTTTCTGCAAATAAAGTTGGGTAACGGCTGTTCACGGTAAACTGAGCACTTCTGGAAGCCTTGCTTAAGATATTCTTGCAGGCCCATTATGTATCCTTCCACCATATTTAAAATTAACATTTCCGTAGGCCTAATCACTTAATTTATGCATCGATCAAGCAAAACTGTAACATTATTAGAGAAATTAATGTTTTACTACAAATTTTCTGATTCCTGTAAGCATTCAAAAACTCAGACAGCAAAATAAATAGTTTCAGTGTGCACGTTTACCTGACGCTTTAAATTCAACGTTAAGAAGAGTAACTACTTTCTTTCCGTAGTTGGAAACTTTATCGGGCGCATGTTAGACATTGTGTCCATTAAAGTATACTGCTCACAAAAAGTTTAGCATACATCAGACTTCAGGATGTTATATTGAATATAAGTAGTTTACATTTCATGTTGGACACCTAATAGCACATGAAGTTGAAATAATTACAATACTCGTTTAGATCATCCCAATATGCAAGAAACAAAAGGCATAAACCGAAAAAACAACCGAAACAAAGAAATCTCATCAGTTTCATTATAAAAAAAAGGTCTTCTCAGATGCATTGACAAACTTCAATAGCGTATAGGACCTCCGCGATTCCTGAGGCACGCTTGTATTCGCCGAGGCATTCAAAAAACAAGATCATTACGCACTTCTTGAGACAAATTGTACCATTACCAGTTGCGGCTGTTTTTACGGCCTGAATGGCCATTGGTGGTTGTGCAAGGTTTGAAATTACTCGTTTGAGGAAGAACCACACATTCTCTATATAGTACGTTTCAGCTGAATAAATTGGCCAGTTCAGTCTTCGGATCCCAGCGGGGAATATGCTTAACTTTTTGTGAGCAGTATATATGCAGATAGAGGCAGTGGCAATTTTTAAAGGTTTAGTTCAAAAGTACTCAATTAATCGTGTAAGTATCTTTATTAACATTAGAGTTAGAAATTGCATATTGGTAATATGCAATTTTATGTTTGTTATGTTTGTTCCTAAAAACCTCACGTTTTNTTTAGAGTTAGAAATTGCATATTGGTAATATGCAATTTTATGTTTGTTATGTTTGTTCCTAAAAACCTCACGTTTTCACTTGGATCACGCATGGATAAAATCATTAGGTCGGTTGCAATGTAAGTTTTACATATGGCGGAAGAAATCAAAATGAAGTCAAAATAATTTCTAAATCAGAACTTTCAAAAATGCTTAACCATTCGTGAACACCATACAGGCAGGTAACCACTTTAGTCTATTCGCGATTTCTTCACACGTTTTAAATGTAACCTTTGAAAAATCACCTCATGAATCTCATGTATGACGTGCTTGGCTATTTCCTAAATATGCCATGTATCACCAGTGTTTTACACTTCTGTTCAAGTAAAAGTACCTTATTTTAATTAAAATTTTACTTATTTTTTATCTGTAAATTATAATATTTAATTTATAAACAATACAAACAAAAACACTGAGAAGACAGGTGTGTTGTTAATACCTGGTAAGAAATAGTTCTTATGCCAATTATTATTGCACTTAGTGCGCACGAGTGCAGTGTGCAGTCTCTTTGGTGTAATTTTCTATACTTGTTTAACCTTTTTGCATGGCGCGGAGGAATATCTTGTAAGCAGAACTCAAGCAGGGCTTCAGAAAATTGGGAAGTAATCGTAAACTGATTATACACATCGTGCTGCAGCAACTTATATTTCACATCAAAAGTTTAGGACCACTCAAGATGTAAATGAAAACTTAAACTTGGGACATAAGTTATTAACAGAAATAATATAACACGAATAGTTTTACATTTATTTAATAAAATCTGTACTGAAAATTAGGTAGCATATGAAAATTTGTTGGTGTTTTAAATATATTGTTTTCACATGTGTATTAAGCACCTGACTTCAAAAAACATTTGTTGAGTTTGATACGAATGCATTATAAATGCATAACTCAGCTGCAACTTCTCATTGTGTTTTGTTTCACTTACTTATTCCAACAACTTGCCACTTTATGTTTGGTAATGCACTTTTCCCCTTCATTTTATACATAAAAACTCCACGAAACTTCCACTGCAACTGTATATCTCCATATGGATGCCAATAATCGGTGAATCTATAATTTCCCGGTAACAAACATGTAATGTTATCTTTTGAGAGGCCAGAGAACTAACTAACCCTGGAAACCCCATCTTGTCAGCTCAACTGGTAAGAAAAATTTATAGTTTTCAATTTTGTTGAATTTATAACTAACTTTCTTTACGATGTAAATTAAATTAATGAAAAATTAAAAACTTCTTTGCAAATTTCTTATGACCCCTGTTTGTTTTTATCTTTCATGTGTATTTATAAAGGCAATTAAAAAAAACATTACACTAAAATAACTGTAAAATAATTGTGTCTACATAATTTTTTCCACAAAAATGTGTATAATAATTCCAAATGTATGCAATCGTTTAAAGAATAATTTGACCTATTCCAATAATTTAATCATGCGAATATGTGTTAGAAAAGTGAATAACATATATTGCACCAAAAGTTTTAAAGTAGGGAATATTGTATAGGCTGTTCAAGGTAAACTAGGCACTTTTAAAAGCCCTGCTCAAGATCTACTTGCACGCACATTTTGTATTCTTGCACCAAATGTAAAATTATCATTGTCATGAGCCTCATCACTTTATTCACGCGTCCCTCAAGTAAAACTGTGCAATTATTAGAAAAGTAAATATTTCACACATATTCTGTTTCTTACACTTATATGCATTAAAAATACAGGAACAAGATAATTATTTTCAGTATTCACAAATGNCCACATATTCTGTTTCTTACACTTATATGCATTAAAAATACAGGAACAAGATAATTATTTTCAGTATTCACAAATGTTTACCTAAAACATTTAATTCAGCGTTAAATCACGGAACTACTTTCACTCGGTCGTTGCCAACTTAACTGAGCGCATGTCTGTCAGTGTGCCCGTTAAAATNTTAAATCACGGAACTACTTTCACTCGGTCGTTGCCAACTTAACTGAGCGCATGTCTGTCAGTGTGCCCGTTAAAATGTATCCAGTCAAGGGCAGTGACATTTTTTAAAGGTTGATTTCAAAAGTACTCACTTTACCGTGAACAGCTTATAACAAATATTACTAAAGGTTTTTAACTTTTGACGGGTGCTGTACCACCGGCTAATTGTTTCCGCTACGTAAATCGGCACCCAATAAGCGGGTGATAATCGCGCCGCTGGTCAGCGGTCGGAAAGCGAGCAGCAGTTTTACTTCGCTGGCCACTTGCCCGCCCGCCTCGATCGACTGCACCTCGCGAGGATACGAGGAAGAAGCCTTTCCCGCAGCTAACGACCCGTGAACCCTCCAGCCGGCGGCGCGGCGGCGAGAAACGGACCTTCTATTTCCAGTTTATGTCCATTCATCACCATCTCGTTCCGATTCCTGACCCCTCCTTCGACCTCCTTCCAACTAGATTCCATCCTCTTGATTGCGAGTGCGTGTTTATTTGCTGCGCGATTGCAGTGCCCACCGAGACGGCTCATCTCAATCCATTTGTGTTCTCCGCTAAAAAAAAAAGTTATTTATGTTGGTCGGAAACTTGAAACCGCTCTTGCGTGGGTTCTTTTTTTATGCCCTCTTAAAAGTTATTTTTAAACCACCAACGTACGTATGATCAAGAATTAGAGTGTCCACTACGGTCTTGAGAGGGCGTGTGTTAGAACCTCCACCCAACAATCATTTCCCTTTTCTATACAAATTACATTAATTAACAGGAATGTAGAAGTTTCTTCCTTACAACATTTTCAGATGGAATTTAAAATCTTGCCGTTCATATTTTTTTTCCACATATATCGAGTACATTCTTGAAGTATTTTAATTTTTGCACAAAAGCGTATAGGCTAATGCGTTGAAATAATTATATCACNTCCACATATATCGAGTACATTCTTGAAGTATTTTAATTTTTGCACAAAAGCGTATAGGCTAATGCGTTGAAATAATTATATCACTGGGTCCTGCACGCGAAAGAGTCAGGCTTTAGCTCTTTTCATCGCATTTTCCCTCTATTCCAGCGTACAATACTGTTTTTATTTTTTTAAAAATGATCACAAAGAAAAATACACGAATGATGTAATTACGCGTGTATGTGTTGTGTGTTTCTAATAATTACTTATTTTTGCGTACCCTAAATTTTGCTTAGAACAAGACAGGAAATTCCACAAAAATAATTTTTCTCCTGTTAATTNCTTATTTTTGCGTACCCTAAATTTTGCTTAGAACAAGACAGGAAATTCCACAAAAATAATTTTTCTCCTGTTAATTTTCCAAAATTTTCGATAATCTAAATAATTTGAGCTATATTCAATGATGTAATTATGAGTTATTGTGCGTCCATTGATCCAGTTTTGCCAAACGAGTAAGTTATTGATTTAGGCGGCAGTTAAACAGCTGAGTTATTCATTACCGCCGAGGGTGAAGTGAGGCGGAGATGGAGCAGCAAAGGAATGACGTGGGACGGGGAACGGGAAAACTCCGATAAAACCCACCTGTCAAAGGCAATATGTGCCACGCTTTCCCTATGTGCGCACTGAAAGAAATCAGCGTAGAGAATTTAACAGAACAGCTCTGTAATGGCATTTTATGGTAACGACAACTAAACTTTAGTACCAGCAAGAGAATGTTCTGTAATATTTTACAATCCAAATTGTTAGCAGAACAATATAAAAATTATTAAAAGCTATTCTGTTATGGGAACCATCTTTTATGTAGCAGGAACAGTGTTTTCTCTAATAGGAACTATACAGATAGTTGTGAACACAATCTCACAGTATTGTTACGGTAACAGAACAAGATATTGTAAACCGAACAGTGCTGTTTAGTAACTGCAACAAACTGTTCTGTAGAAATCGCCTGGTGGTTTTTCAAAAGTTTACAGAAACAGTATGGTAGCTACAACAGTGTCGTGGACTGTTGGAGGTACCCTCAGATTATGTAAATATTACAGAGCTCGTATTGTAGAGTTAACAAAAAGTACGGTAATTACAACAGTGTCATGAACTGTTAGAAGAACCATCTGATTAAGTTAAGATAACAGAGCTAATATTGTAGTGTTAACAAACAAGTATGGCAANCCATCTGATTAAGTTAAGATAACAGAGCTAATATTGTAGTGTTAACAAACAAGTACGGTAATTACAACAGTGTCGTGGACTGTTGAAGGCACCCTATAATTCCTTTAAAGATTATAGAACTAGTAGAATTGAAAATACAGAAGATAAATAGGAAATTTATGCTATTGTGAAGTAATATTTGTTTAGTGGGAGCTGCTGACAATCTGCGAGGGTAATAGAACCCTCTAAAGTGTTGACAGACACTACCATGTTAGGCGTTAAATGTAGGTTTAATAATACATGGCGTATATCACTTTCACAAACATGGCATAAAAACGAATTACTAACCCCATATTTTTATTGGTACTACAAATTATCTGACGTGAAAGGAAAGCCTGTTTACACAAACGTTACACGTAAAAACATTTTTATATCAGATGACACCCGATGTTATATGATACAAATATATATGTAACATGATATAAATATTATTTTATTAAATAAATAAGCTAACTCATATTTGAATTCGTCTCGTCAGATTCATCTGCATAATCGTTACATGACATGCTTTAAATAAAACTAAACAAAATAAGACAAATACATGAAAAAAATCCGAAGCTTATAATTGATAGAATAGTCGAGCGTTCTGAGGCGTCAGTTTATCAAAACGTGGTGCGGCAGTTCGAGGCTGCCTGCTTCCGCGAGGGATTTTCAAGTTCTGAAAAAACAAGTACGAATAGCAGCGTATTGTATGAGCCGACGAGAGAATCACAATAGGCGACACAAGATGGCTAGGGCTACCGCGCCGCTCAGCAAAGGCAACTATAAGATAGTTAGGATTACCATACACTTTTGCTGGGGCCTTCATGATACTCAGTTAAGGCAACAGAACAGATTGTTAGCTCTACCATATGTTACTGCTGGGTGCACAATCAGCTCTGTAGCGGCATCAGAGCAGCATTGTAGGGAAAACCATATTGGATTGTACTCAGAACCCTACTAGTTTGTAATCGCAACATTCTATCCTATAGAAAGTAATGACGTCACTGATTTGTGACGCTCTGACCTTTAACAATATGTTCTGTTGGCGTTACCACATACCTTTAACAATATTCGTAAGGTAGCCACAACTAAACAGACTGTTGTCCCTATCTTAACAGTCTTGGGGGGTAACGGCTACAGAATTATGGTTCCTACAACAATATTTTTCTTCCAGTGCGGAAACCTGGGACGACCTCGCTTGGAATCGAAGCCGCCTCACCGTGGTGGGAAGCGAGCAGCCGGACCACTACACCAGCGTGGCCCTTCGGCAAGAAAAGATACGTCCATTGGTGCTCATACACTACACTCTTCAAGCAAGGAAGGCTTCGGTATTGTAGTTGACACGGGAGCACTCAAACACGACCCCAGCCACGCACACACTAACAATANTAAGGTAGCCACAACTAAACAGACTGTTGTCCCTATCTTAACAGTCTTGGGGGGTAACGGCTACAGAATTATGGTTACTACAACAATATTTTTCTTCCAGTGCGGAAACCTGGGACGACCTCGCTGGGAATCGAAGCCGCCTCACCGTGGTGGGAAGCGAGCAGCCGGACCACTATACCAGCGAGGCCCTTCGGAAAGGAAAGATACGCCCACTGGTGCTCATACACTACACTCTTCAAGCGAGGAAGGCTAAGGTATTGTAGTTGACACGGGAGCACTCAAACACGACCCTAGCCACGCACACACTAACAATATTGATTTCCTTCTTTGCACATAAGATAATCAGGATCTTCATGTAACTGGACGTGAAACTGGAAACATTTTATACTGAGAGACTGAACCAGCCTTTACTTCAACCTGGTGGGAGAGAGAGGAGAAAAAAAGNTGGTGGACACGACAAAATGTTCTACTGCTGCCAGCCAGCATATGGTCCGCGACCTTCAGAACGTCAAGTGAAAAACAGATACGCTACGGCAAACACTCTTGGTTCAGCTTTGCAAATATCCACCAAGTCTGATGATGATTAAGAGGTTACTGGGTAAGAGGAACTTCCAACGCACACATACCCACTCACGTACAATCTTATTACAAGCTAACAAAGTGTTTACCAGACTACTGTTTTTATCCGTTGTAGTTTCCAAGGTTCCACACGATTGAGCACAAAAGGCCATAAAATTGTAAATTATAAATGCAAAAAATGTCCTCGATTTAGAAGTTATTGGCTCGTGAATTAATACATATTTATTTACATTTTTAACATTATTTTAAAAAGCTGTTAGTTGTATGAAATCAGTACTTTTTATGAGAAACAAATAATTTATAAATCGTACAGTTAAATCCCTATGAGTAGTTTAGAACCTAAAAACAAGTTTTTTATTTAAATTTAAGCCTCGTATAACATACCATAGTTCACGAGAAAGAATAAACTAATAATTCTCATTTAAAACAAAAAGAAATATTTTTGCTATTATTGCTACTCTATAGCGGATTTATTGTCAATAGAAGTAATGATTTTGCCCTCATGCATACACACGTGCCAATACCAAGTTCGGGGAACCCTAACAGTGTGATATAGCCTTCAAAATGTTGGCCGACCTTGACCTAGGCGTCTCTGTCTTTATCAGAGGTTCCTGACTGCGAGTATCTTAAGTGCAGATGTAGAGCTAGCAGAAAACTTCCTGAATATCTTGTATATTCCTACGACATACTTTCTTTCTAGCCTATAAAAAGTAGTACGCACGCTACGAAAGCAGAATGCATATATTTTTCGTGACACGGTAAATACTTTGCTAGAATTTTGTGTAAATTTTAATCAGCAATATAAGTCTATTTGTAATCAAAAATTTTGGACATTTTCATTTTGGATGCTTTGTATAACAATTTTGAAAAAAAAAATCATTAACTAATACAATTATAATAATTAATCTGGTTGTATATAAAAAAAATACGTTATTTGAGCACTTTTGAAAGCTGCTTAGGATCTATTGTCACTCTCATTTTGTATCCTTCTGCTATATGTAACATTAACATTGCCACGAACCGTTCCACTTTATTCACGCGTCATTAAAGAGGAAACCGATGAAATGTTCAGGAAATTAAATGCGTTATTAATAGGCAAATTCGTGCTCTTATATGTATACAACAAAAACCTTAGAATACAGTTGCCAAACATTTACATATAACACTCTCAGCAGTGGCGTACGAAAAGGGGGGGGNAAGGGGCCGAGGCCCTTCCCAAAAAAGTCAAAATATAAAAAGTATAAACAAATTTTGGAAAATTAACAGAAATCATCTAATGAGAATTGTAGTTGGTTTCTCATGAATGTGCACTTGAAATTAAAATACATTTTACATATGGAAAATTATTTTTCTTTTTTTTTTATTAGGCAAAGTGCTCGCTTCAGAAATAGAGGTTCAACCCCTCCTAAAATAATATCCTGTGCACGTAACTGACTCAGCAAAACGTTAAGTTTGATAACTATTTTTACTTTTTCGCTGCGTTGCATTGACGCTAGGACGCACGCCTCATACTTGACTAGCTGATACATGCAGTTATCGGAAGTGATTTTTTTTTCAATGGTTGGTTTTTAAAAATGCTTACTTTACCGTGATTTTTGTTACTGAAATAAACTTAAATTAAATAAATTACTAAAAATATTTGTTAACATTCGTATAGGCTGTTCACAGTAAAGTGAGCACTTTTGAGGCCTTGGTACCTTTTCCCTTCAGTCATATTTTATCCACCACACACGGAAGTTAACGTCTAAGACTGAAATAATTGACTATTATTCCAAATGAGAGGGCTTTCAAAAGTGATCGCTTTACCNCGGAAGTTAACGTCTAAGACTGAAATAATTGACTATTATTCCAAATGAGAGGGCTTTCAAAAGTGATCGCTTTACCGTGAATAGCCTTATGATTGCCCTACTTGAAGAAGGTTTTCTTGCTAAATATGCTTTCTGGAGCATCTTAAATGAAAATGTTCTTAAAATTTTATTAAAAATTATCTTTTAATAATTTATGTATAAAAATATTTAAATAAGTAAATTCCAGCAAGTATTTCACAGTTTTATAATATACATACACGTGTTCAGCTTTTCTATGCAACGTAAATAATAATTTTTTGACAATTTTGGTTGCGTGTTTACTATTGTTTAATGGTTTCTTGCGTGTTGTTCAGTGATCCACTAGAAGCAACTCCCCTTCTACCTCGAGATTTATTTCGCGCGTGCCAGTGAACCAGGGGCTACTCCGCCGAACGATGGACCGCTCCGAGACGAAAATAAACATTAAACACTAGAGTGTCCCGAATTCCGCGAGGCCTGAGTCAGATCGGAAAATGGCTTTCCGCAAAACCGTCAAGGGGACGAGTGCGTAATCGCTGTTGAAGTGCACAGAAGCTCACGAAGTAGCGACTAAAAATAACCGTGAGTTCATTTGTCGGAGGACAGGACTTCACACTGCTGCGGATGAATCGGACAGCTGCTACGTGCGCGTCGACGTTTCCCAACGCGAGTCCACGCGTGAATACAGGCACAAATGAAGAAGCTCGCATTTAGCTACCAGGCGAGATGGTGCAGTAGTAACGCATTTTGGAGGACATGGGTTCGGTTCCCGGCGTGGTCATCCTGATTTCGGTTTACCACGATTTTCCGAAATCACCCCCGGCGAATACTGGGATGGTTTATTCATACACGCCATAGCCGAGTCCTTCCCAGTTCCTGCTTTTCTGATCAACTTGCTCCGTCTTTAATGACCTCGTTGTCGACGAGAAGTTAAGCCTGTCTACATATAGTATGTAGCTGCAGGTTCTCAGGCACTGTAAGCAGTAAAGAATCTACAGGGAAACGCTGAAGATCATTAAATACAAAAAAAAAAAAAAATCAGTGATACTTTGTTGCAGAGCAGGGGTGTGGCCTATCGCGGTTACTTTCAACTTACCCGAAGTCATGCTTATGTTCTACTTACAGGCTATTCCTGCGCCTGCTGCGAACAAACCTTAACTACGTCTAGAAAATTACACCAAAGGGGTAACGTACAGCATTCGTGAACACTGAGTTTAATAATAATAATTTGCACAGGAACTACTTCTTACTAGGCATTACCAACACACCTATCACCTCTCTGGTTTTATTAATATTAATTATAAATGAGATATTACAATTTATCAATGAAATGTAAGTTAAATTTCAATTTAACCATAAATAACATGCTTTTATTATAACAGAAATAAAAAAAAGACTTGAGATAAATGAGATATTCAGGAAACAACCAAACACGCCATACATGGGTGTTTTTCCCAAGGTTTGATCCAAAAAGTGTGAAGAAACCACGAATAGGCTATATACATATATAACTTAGAAGACGTAAATCACCTGCATGCAAACCGCGTTAGCCATCACAATGAGTTTTGTATTCGAAATGTATGTACCAATGAAAACACTATAGAATATTTAGTACGGCAAATTGTAATCCGAACGCCTGTCCCGTGTAGTCGTGACTGAAGGGTAGTTGCAAGGCGTGCTGATCTGCTAATCGCTTACAGCTGTTTAAAGCTTTTCTCCTTGCTGACGAATCGGAAGCAAAAACCTTGCGCTCAACAGGAAATAAATTGAACTTAGTGTCACGCACTAATTGCGCACAGAGTGTAGAAGCGTATGGACGTCCTAATTATCTGTTCCGAATCACGTGGTCCCATCTCGGTGCTTATAGAGTCGTAAGCGGGGCTGGGCTCGAGCCAAGAGATTTAGGCTCCTTGCCACATGAGCGCGACACTTGAGAAATAATAGGCTCAGTAAATTTTGTTGAGCTCCTTTACTATGATATTACAAATTCGCTTCACCGGTTGCAATAAGTTATATTTTTTGTTTACAAATACTTTAGCAGTAAGTCACGCCTATATCTTGATTGCTTAATAGAGGCAATAAGACGACTTTCGGTTTCCTGGAATGTTACTGCACGAGAAATATTAAAAATTGCTGCTTACCAATATCTAGCAAAAATTTGCTGAATACATTTTCTCCGATTTATTACCAGGTAAATTTTTTTGTATTTTTCAGCAAGCTGACACTGAACGATTTTTTTCGGGAATTTAAATTAAGCGCTTAAACTGTTCGTGATCTTGAATGCAGTCTGCCATGCATCAAGAACTCCTTGCAACAGTTCATCAAGCACTCCTGGCAACGGTTTATCAACTGCTCGGCTATCACGTGTAAAACAGGTGGACGGTAAGGTACAACTTGAGTTCTGCCGACCATACATTCACTCCGACCTCTACTGAATACGAATTAACATTTCGTTTGGTTTGTTTTATGCCGATCATTGCTGTACGGTATCCAGTGGTATCCAAGTGGGACCCCCACAAACCCAGACCCTCCTCCCCACTTTATTATTACCCAACATAAAATTACAATACTTGGGTCCGCAGGCATTAATTTTACTATCAACAAAATGGAATAAAATTTACTTTATTGTTGTTAAGTCACATGCTCTTACAAGAACAACTCACGAATGATGAAGATGAAGCCACTTTTTTTTTTTAAGTATGCGAGTACCCGAGTATTGCTCCTTTTTGGAATACCCTTAAAATATGTTTCTATGCGTGCCACGCTGACTGCTCCACTGCTTCGTAATTGGTAGGAAGGGCTTAGCGTCTCGTCGACAGCGAAGTCGTTAGAGACAGGGCAAGTTGCTCAGATAAGCAGGAGAGGAGAAGGAATCGGACATGGCTTGCGGCAAGGAACAATCGGAGCGTTTACCTGGGGTGATCTTGGGGAACCGTGGAAAACCGAAATCAGGAAGGTTGGACCGGGAACCGAACGCGGGTCTTCCAGAATCCGAGTATAGTGGTTTACCACTGCACCGCCTTTTTATTTTAGTTTTTGTTCCGCCTTGATCACATAGAGGGTGACTCGTAAAAACCGTGCACAAATAAATACACTCACGCCTTGCTCGGGACTCGAACCCGGAGGCCACCGCACCGCGAGCCGGTGTGTAGCCAACTACGGTACGAAGGTTGTCCCACCTCGCTGGGTGGTTTGTGGTAATTACCGGCTGAAGTTCGAGGTGAGAACGGCGGTGAAAGACTAAAGCCACGAGCGGCTGGGCGTCGGCGGCAGACGACGGAGGTGGAAGTGCTCCTGAGGACCTCACACCTGGACCTCCTCCTCGGGCAGGGAAGTGGGCAGCTCGGTGCGCGCCGGTGGACTGAACTGAGCGTCCCCTGAGGGCCACACCACAGGCACCCGCTCTTGGCTCGCGAGGTGGCGATTGCAGGGTGGGGAGAGGGGCTTGCTATTGTTACTGCTTGCCGGCGTGCCCCTGGGATGCCGCGGCGAGGACGTCGCGGCGCGTCGTCGAGGACCGCGGGCTCGAAATACCGGCGGCCGGCGGGGCGACCCTTGCAAGGTCGCCGCACAGGTACAGCGCCGCAGATACCCAGCGGCTAAGGCCTTGTCCTGCGGGCGGCCGACGAGCGGGTAAACAAAGTGAGCTGTAGTAATGTACTTGTTCGACGTGGAAGCGGTTAGCGGGCGGGTGACGCGAGAAGAAAGCGGGATAAGCGGGAGCCATCAAATCAATTTGTTTCCGAAGCGAGCGGCGAGTGGGTGGCAAGCACTACGGATTTGGTGTAAAGTGCTAATTTGAGAGGCACACAAGAAACATTTGTTGTAGACATTAATGATTACGGTCTTTTAAAGAATATGTAACTAAAGTACTTATTTTACCTTCTGTTAGAGGTACCCCTGTTAACAATTTTAAGCGGCGAGCATTCGATTTGCTTTGATGTCGTTTTAACAAAAGTTAAATTAAAGACTGTTCACGAAAAAGTTAACACCTTTGAAATCAACCCCTAAAAAAAATCACGATCTTCATCAATTTCATGCGTAAGATGCATTTTCCTCGTAACACTTTCACTTTACCATTTGCGTTTCTCAGTACAATTTTTACAGAGAACACTTTATGCACGTGGTATTAGTCTTTCCATGTAGACAACTGATTGTCTTGCGCTCTCGCGGGGGGCCGGGTTGATGTAGTGGTTATACCACTCGCCTCCCACCTAGGTGAAAAGACCGATGCTCTTACTGTACGGAAGTCGACGACGCTGAGCACACGGTGTTCACCTGCCCCAGATGGATTCTAGAACGAAGTCTAGCAGAAGCACAGCTCGGAGAGACCTTCAATGCTGATAGCCTGGACACATTAATGCTCAAAAACGAGAAAAACTGGAGCATGGTATGCGCTTTCACCGAAAGCGTACTCAAGGAAAAAAGAAGCGAACAAGATACGTGCATGCGGCGGATCACTTACGGTGAACACGTTCAGACTGATGCAATGCTGCAAGGCGGTCCCAGTCTGATCCTCTACACCATAAAAAGGGGGGGGGGNAAAAGGGGGGGGGGGAGGATTTTAGTGGGTAAAAGCCCCACACTACCGTCCATCTTTCTTCATTTTTCCACGGTGTCTTTTAAAGATTTTTTACCCCTCTAAGAAAAAAAAAAGGTGAACAGGGTATGACTCCCGGTGGGGTCGCTCCCGGATTTCCGCATGTGAGAACCGTGCCGGACGATGCCGCTGGTCGGCGGGTTTTCTCGGGGATATCCCGTTTCCCTCGCCCTTGAATTCCGGCGCTGCTCCATACTCACCTCACTTCACCCTCGTCGGCTGTGAAGACCTCGATGTTAAGAGCCGCCCAAATCTCTCCACTCCACTCCCGCACTCTTGCGTCTATCACCTGCACATAGGACACGACACTCGCTCGCTTGCCGCCCGCTTACCGCGCGCACCTAGAACACAGCCCCTTTCACACGTTACGTATTTTTGCCCGTGCTGAAAATCTCCCGGATCTGTGTGTTCGCCCGTACAAATAGTTATACAATGTCAGGCGTCGGTCTCTTCACACGATACGGTACGGGCAAGCACCCGCGCGGAGCCCACACTGCACCTGTCTCTATCCGATACTTCACCCGGGCCCGTGGCGGGGATTCACGCGTACAACTATTCAGTGGTATATTGCCAGCTATTGTTCTCTTCACACGCTCCATGATTTAGTCGTGCGGGAGCTGTTGTCGTGACTACACTGCGTGTATGTTACTAGGGTGAAGCGAAGTTTATCGGTGATTAATCATGAGTGACATAGAAGTAGATCCAGAAATACTCATTACTGTGTTTTTGGATAAAGCATTAGATTCATATAAAGACAGACATGTAACCAAGGAAGCGTGGAGAAGTATTGTGTGTGTTTGAATGAAAACTTTGAAGGATTACGTGATGCAGAAATAAGTGAATATGGCAAGTTTAAAAAATGTAATTAAGAAAACATTCTGGTAAACTTTCTAAAATGCAATAGAAGTTATTAACCTGTACATAGAGTGGTAAAGTTAACATACATCAGTTTACAATAAAACGTCAGTGCTTAGAACGAGTCCCGGCTAAGCCAAGGGCGTCAATGTCTGTTTGTCTGTCTAAGTGAACACTATAACAATCGAACAATATATTCATATCTAATGACCTCGCTGTCCACTAGACGTTAAGTCCACTAAATACAATTGATTAACTACAAGAAAATGATTTTTACCACATTGCTCAGGTGTGTTACATTAAATTCTTTGGAGCCCATTTATGTTTGAAATGTAGGCTGTTATCTCTTACACTTGCGGTATTAATACCAAACATCATTTTAAAAATGGAAATATACAATCAGTTGTCCCTTAAATGAATAAAACCAGGACAATTTATGTTGAACAGTTTAGGTATTATTTTGAATATACTGACACACTACATGCATCACACACATTACAAGGAAAGCTTCCTGATATACAATTTATGAGGTTATTACAGAATGTCCTCAATATGTAAAAATGACTGTAAAATAAAACGTTATTTTGGCGCATGTTAAACATATATTATATTTAAATAGTGTTTTAACATAATTGTTAAACTATGTTTGTAATACAACGTTCTGCAAGGAAAAAAATCGCTAAACCATATCACTTATGAGTTGATATGTATTCTACTTATACTTATAATATCAATGACATGAATGAAATACAGCGAAGCATTAATCTGTCGTGATACAAAGTTAAGAAATATTAATTTAATAAATGCTTGAATGTACTTATTATATTTCAGTTTATTTGTGTTCCAACCACACGAATGCCACAATTCGATGTTTAAGGGAATACCAATAATAATAGCTAGTAATTCAGTAACTGAAATTTTAATGACATTGAAAGCGTTGTAATAATAAATACCTGACTGTACATACTGTTAAATGTAAACAGTACACTCTCTTCAGTTTGATACAAAAAAAAGTGTAACGTCAAATTAAAAAAAAATTTGTGAAACTTGCAGAGTCTGATAAATATTTGCTTTATTGGTCTGACATAACAGCTATATTTGAGACATTTGCCAAGGTACAGACCTTTCTTCAGTTAGACAGTAGTCAGCGACCACATTCCTTATGTTGTTCGCTGTAATCCCACTACGTACAGATTAACCGTGAGGTAAATCTTGCAGCCCCACCACCGACATAGTGTCTTAAAAGTTGTATCTATCTCTGTTCCGGACATAATTGGGCAAAATCGCACATGCCTTTACAGTGTCAACTGCGAACTCAGGACAAACATTCAGAGGACGACGTAATATGCGCCATTCGTTGCTAAGGATACCAAACGAGCACACAACATCCCGCTTGGCCCTGCTCAGTTGGTAATTGAATACCTTTTTTTAACACTCATGTTAGAACCGCCGAAAGGTCGAAGCAAGTTTGTGTGTAGAGAAAATGCTTCATCACCCAAAAAATAATATGGCACACTAGAGGCATCTGATCCAGGTAAAGGCCTGGAATCTGGTACGTCAAGCATTCTGTCCTGAAAGGATTTCCACAAAGTTGATTTCTTCAAAATATACGAGTCAGACTTCATTCCATAAGAGCCAATGTACACATGAAGAAAGCAATAATTTGCATCAGCCACTGCCAGTAAAACCGAAGAAAAATAACTTTTATAATTAAAGTACATAGAGTCACTGTGGGCAGGCTTTATTATTCTTATATGTTTACAGTCAACAGCACCAATTACATGAGGAAAATTGGCGTTTCTGTAAAACTCTTCAGATATAGATTCACACTGATGTCTAGTTAGTTACGGAATACATTCTTCAACCAGGACTGACCAAAGGCTGTTGCAGACATCTCTGACGATCTTGCTTATTGTAGAAATGCGCAGACGATAAGTGTAGTGCAGATCAGTAAATGTGCACCCGCTTTCTAGATGCCTGCAAAAATATTGTGTGGCACATAGAACGTCAAGTCTTTATTTAACTAGTCAATTAAAATATCAATAATGTTTCTCATACAACTGAACATTTCAATTTTTCGTTATCACCTAGTCTAGTACTATATATAATTAACTATCACAGCTGATATGACACCGCATCGCTGCAAAGTATAAAGGAATCAGATTTTGAAGACAAATTGTGCTCTCTGAAATATTCTGAGAAAATTCTGGTATTAACAAGACTAGCACATTAAATATATTCAGAATGATAAATTCACACTGAATGGACGGTTCTTGGTATGTATGTAAATGTAACTATCTCCGGTCAATTGAAGAGACTCTAGCTCAAATATATTGTAATATTATGTACTGTCTCGGCTAAATAAAACAAACATTGTTGTATTTATGTTTATGTACTGAATTTTGGATGATAATAGTCACATGTTTGCGATAAGCTGTTACTTCAATAAGAGTTTACCTGAGAAAAATATTCATAACAAATGGCACATTCCAACAAGATTTTTTTTCTAGTTGTAGGTAAACAAGTCATCAAGAAATGGACTAACGTGATCATTGGCTGAAATTCTGTAGAAAGGAAAGGGATGAGAAAAAGTCTGGTGCTGGTGAACCTAAATGGAGAAAATGTATTCCATATGAACAATTGCAGTTCTTGAAGAAATCTATTGAGCACAGGTAAACAGATTCTAGAATCGCAGAGGTAGAGGAACACCCAGTGGAACAAGATGGCGGTGAAAAGTACACACGACATTTACAAAAACCGGACAGCCATCGATACAGGATCTGCAAAACCAGCAACGCCAGTACTGGACCAGGGGCTCTCTGGTACCAAAGGCAGGAAACATAAACTAGACGAATTCGAACTGAAGATGATAGCATCACTACAGCACAGATACTGATCGGCATCTTAATATTTTCAAGGGAATTACTTCATCAATACAACAATTTAATGAAGAACAGATTGCGGATTTCCAAATGGCAACTACATCGTAGTGCTCCTCTACCACAACTCTAGAGTCCACAAGCGGACCTTCAACACAGTACCCATCCCTCGTCCTTCAGCGACCCACGCACTACATCATAGCGTACTTCTGGCCTTTCACGCCATCATACATCAGATCAGAACTCCATTCATTTTAAGCAGCACGACTGTGCAGCCATACGTTAGAATGTACAGTCAGATCCCAGTTTCCTGTACCAGCACCAAGAAACTTCAGTATCAACTGAAATGTTTCCCAGTCCATAACCAGCAAAGTCAGAACATTCTTCTTTTTTCCAATACACAGACTACAGCATAGACTTTACAAGCTAAACGTAAAAGTTTGAACGTTTTATTTCAATTTCCATTTAAATAATTTTTCGAACCAATATTTTTCTACATCCACTGTACAGTCATTATAAACAACACAGGCCAACGATAAAAAAACCTTTTTTAATGATTTTGCCCTATTGTTATATTTTTTGGTGTGCTGAGTCCGAAAATAATAATAAAAAAGTCATAATACCCACCATTTTTTCACATTTGAATAAACGAAATGTGAGAAATTCATTTCTTATCTAATATCTGTGCATTTTATANTACCCACCATTTTTTCACATTTGAATAAACGAAATGTGAGAAATTCATTTCTTATCTAATATCTGTGCATTTTATATACTTTATTTATATATTTTTATATACATTTATATACAATGTGGTATACTTGATATACATTATTAATATACTAAAACATACAGTAAATCTAAATGAAATTAGATTGACAGTGGTGGTACGACTGTTTGTGTTCTTTCAGNTAATATACTAAAACATACAGTAAATCTAAATGAAATTAGATTGACAGTGGTGGTACGACTGTTTGTGTTCTTTCAGTCAACACAACCTCACTTTTCAGCTTTTTGCCCATGTGCCCTAGGTATAGCTAACCTTGGTTGTAAAAACATTCCTAACAGTTTTTGTTATATGTGTGGTAAGTTTGTAATTAAAAAAAATCAAAGAAACATTACAGAGTTTGTTAAAAAAGTGTACTTGGTATATTTTGGAATAAAACTCGGTGATCAAGGAAAACCTTGGCCGCCACACAAGGTATGCTATGTTTGTGTTGAAGACCTTAGAAAATGGTCAAAACAAAACAGAATGTTGGAAACACTGACGTTTGTGAACTGTTCACGTGCCTCTGTGGTAAAGGTGTATCGTGAGTGGACGAATGGCACCATTGGGAATANCTGACGTTTGTGAACTGTTCACGTGCCTCTGTGGTAAAGGTGTATCGTGAGTGGACGAATGGCACCATTGGGAATAGCTGTCGTGAAAATTGCGGAGCTCCATGCGCCATTGATGTCCAAGGTGAACGTCGACTGCGACGGTGCGTGAAGGCCAACCAACAGGCTACAGTGGAACAGCTCATCATCCAAATGAACCAGGGCACATCCAGACACGTGTTTACCGCAACAGTTCAGCGAACCATTCTGCGAATGGGGCTCCGGACTGCACCCATTCTAACACAGTTGCATCGACGAAAACGACTGTAATATGCTCGACAGTATGGGACTGGACCGCTGCTGATTTGCGACGGGCAGCCTTACTGACGAGTCACTTTTTCAGCTGCATAGAACGGATGGACTTCCGCGTGTCCGGCGAGAAACGTTGGAGAACCGACACCCTGCATCCATTGCTGCAGTTGCATAGTCGTTGCTGACAGCTGGCAACATGCTGCCAGACGTCTCCCGTCAACGATTTAGGTGAAATTCCATGCGACGAATTTCTTTACGCTGAAACAACTCAACGGCAGCTACTATACGATGAGGTATAGCGTTTTCTTCTATGAGGTTTCCACAACGCAGGGGAAAGAAATCACGAGAGGAAGGAAAACCTCGGAAAAATAGCGGTTGCCAGTGACTGAATCTCCTTTGAAGATGTGCTAAGTATGGCCACCAAGTATTATTCTTCCCTGAACGAGAACTTTGCCACTTTCACGACGATGTTGGAGGGGTGATCGCGTGTTCCCCGCTCTCCCCAGATGTCTTGCTAGTGAGAATAAATCGGCTTTCATCCATAAATAACACTTGACCTCTTTGCTGAGCTACTCAGTCCCTGTGTTCCCTGCACCACAACAAACGCTATCTTCGGTGAGTAAGCGTCAATGGTACACACCATACTGGTCGCCGAGCAAACAAACCACTTGTGTGCAGTCTCAAGCCACCTATAAAATGCGATATCGGGCGTCCAGTAGTGCGTCTGATGTGTCTTACGATTTCACCTGCTATCTGCCGTAGATCTTCCCCCACCTGTAGGACAATATACCGACCCTCCATCGCCGTGATTGCTCGTAGATGACCATTACTACACCTTAGTATGGCAGTTCCTGTCGTTCGAAATGCCGCCCAAGTTCGTGACGCAACGCTGTGTGCGATCCCGAACTCATCGGCCACTCTTCAACTTTCTGACTTCCCAATATTTCGGCCTTAAGTAAAGTCGTCCTGTTGTTGTCTACGGGATTGTCTATTGGTCATATCAGACATCAGACAGCAACTCAATGTCGTTCAATTCGATGTGCACTGTGCAATAGCTTCCACTGCAATGCTGAGCTTACGCCACGATCGTGTTTTATGCCCGTAACACAGGTCCACAGTACGTCATGTTGCGTATATGCGCATGTCCTACCGCACTGGACCCTTGGCGATCTCCTGACTGGTCTTTCGGGAGGTTCTGCCTGTTCATTCTGCCGTGTAGTTGTATTAATTTCTTAACTTATTCGTTTATTATTGTACGCTAACATATTTGTGTTCACATTGCAAGAGGTTGTGAGGTATGTTATTGAAGTGGCAAGTCTCGATGTTCAAACTAATTTAGCATAATTGTGATTTCACAATGTATCGGCACTAACTTGCTGCTCTAGGTCATGAATGGAAAGTAAAATTCGTGGTTTTGTCCTAAGGAATGTCTTCTTCTTCCTCTTTTAAAGCAGACTTTTACCTGTGACTGTCCTCACCACATCCCGCAGTCCATCTTCTTATTGGTCTGCCAGGCACCCATCTTCCTTCTGGCTTATTGTTCTTAGTTAATTTTACTAACCTTTCGTCTTCAGCTCTTATTAAGTGCTTATTCAATTCTCCTCTTATTTTTTATGAACGTGTTCATGTCTTGCACATTTCATTCTTCTCTTGCGATTTATTCATCAATACTTATAGTCTTGTATTCCCGAATATTCTTTTTTAAGGGGTTCACTTCAGTTGTGCATAGGTACTATGGGTGGACTGAGTAGAAGAGTAGATAAATCCCAAGCTCGTAAAAAGAAGGAGGGTTCTATGTCAGGGTAGCAGCCTGCCTGGTTAAAATGTTGCTTTGCTTGAAGAACCATGCTACGCATCTGATAAATATGGGTACACTAAATGCAAATTAACAAAGAAAAATCTTTATATTGCAATCGGCGGAAAGGAGAACAGAGCGAAAATGTAAAACAAATATATGGGAATCTAAGGGAAGGGAATTTTTATCAAACAAACGGATTGGATGTCGTAGTTGAGGAGTGGGTGGCGGAGACAAAGAAATGACAGTGAAAACCACGAAGATAAAAGAAAACTTAACCTCGTGAATTTCATTCTACGCGCTGGGAACGGATAATTGAATGCACATAGGCCATATAGTATATAAAGGGCAAGGAAATGTTTAGTTCCATACTTATATGTAGCTTCTTATTAAGAAACTACAGTATATTTTGCTTATGATGGAAGTGGAAAGAAACTTAGGAAAGGCCATACACAGTTAAGTTTGTAACATTTCAGTTAAATTACAGTTGTAACATTTCAAATTAATCAGAAGGCCGTATTTCAGAACTTCTCAACTTTTTATTAAATTCGTTCGTCGTTTCAAACAAATTAAGAAATAAATATCTCTTCTTCTCAAACACAACAAATCAATCTTACTGATCTTCCGTTATTAAGTATTCACCTTTAAAACATTTCGCAGCAACTATTTCATTAATATTAAATATATATTATCATAGTTTTCATTTCGTTAAAGCAACCATACCCATCCTTGACTGTGGTTGTATGACTTCTATTAAAGAAAAATACCTTCGATTTTACTTCAGCCTGTGGTTGTTACCTGCTCTCTGATTAACTGTCATATGACCACGNTACTTATATGTAGCTTCTTATTAAGAAACTACAGTATATTTTGCTTATGATGGAAGTGGAAAGAAACTTAGGAAAGGCCATACACAGTTAAGTTTGTAACATTTCAGTTAAATTACAGTTGCAACATTTCAAATTAATCAGAAGGCCGTATTTCAGAACTTCTCAACTTTTTATTAAATTCGTTCGTCGTTTCAAACAAATTAAGAAATAAATATCTCTTCTTCTCAAACACAACAAATCAATCTTNATATTGCAATCGGCGGAAAGGAGAACAGAGCGAAAATGTAAAACAAATATATGGGAATCTAAGGGAAGGGAATTTTATCAAACAAACGGATTGGATGTCGTAGTTGAGGAGTGGGTGGCGGAGACAAAGAAATGACAGTGAAAACCACGAAGATAAAAGAAAACTTAACCTTGTGAATTTCATTCTACGCGCTGGGAACGGATAATTGAATGCACATAGGCCATATAGTATATAAAGGGCAAGGAAATGTTTAGTTCCACACTTATATGTAGCTTCTTATTAAGAAACTACAGTATATTTTGCTTATGATGGAAGTGGAAAGAAACTTAGGAAAGGCCATACACAGTTAAGTTTGTAACATTTCAGTTAAATTACAGTTGTAACATTTCAAATTAATCAGAAGGCCGTATTTCAGAACTTCTCAACTTTTTATTAAATTCGTTCGTCGTTTCAAACAAATTAAGAAATAAATATCTCTTCTTCTCAAACACAACAAATCAATCTTGCTGATCTTCCGTTATTAAGTATTCACCTTTAAAACATTTCGCAGCAACTATTTCATTAATATTAAATATATATTATCATAGTTTTCATTTCGTTAAAGCAACCATACCCATCCTTGACTGTGGTTGTATGACTTCTATTAAAGAAAAATACCTTCGATTTTACTTCAGCCTGTGGTTGTTACCTGCTCTCTGATTAACTGTCATATGACCACGCCATATCTCTCATCCAACCAGCAATGGCGATACGAGAGCCAACCAGGATAATTTTCTTTCGTTCACGTGTTTTATAACATTCAATGCTTACTACCCTCTAGGGAATAAATTAACAATAACAATAAAATTTGGAATACTGAATATTCTCTAAAACTAAATGAAATATAACTTACACATGATCTCTATGTCAATAAACTAGTAAAATAACCAAAGTTTATACTGCACTTTGATTAAATCATATAATAAAGCTTGATTTGGAAATTATATTAAATTCATTGTCACCCTAAGCAAATACTCTGTAATCATAAAAAAATATAATATCTAGAACCAAAGTTAAATATAACACCTGAAAAACCGCTATGTTACAAGCTGTCAGAGATCCTATCCACAACCTCTAGCATGTTTCACACACGCTACCGCTAGGCTAAAAACACTCGCTTGAAANGCTGTCAGAGATCCTATCCACAACCTCTAGCATGTTTCACACACGCTACCGCTAGGCTAAAAACACTCGCTTGAAAACATGAGGTAACGAATAGACAGTAATGGAATCGAGCCATGGGGGCAATGGCGCGAAAATATTTTCGTGCAAGTGGCTGTTAAATAACACTGTTCAATGGCAAACATTCCTGACTTGGTGTCACTCAAGTCTCAGTAGCGATGGCTAATGCACTATCTGTCATATACCTGAGGTGAAACTTCAGGTAGGCAGGGTTGCGGTGGTGTAGTGGTCAGACTACTCACCTCCCACCTAGGCGAACCAGGTTCGGTTACCGGCGGGGTCGCTCCCGGATCTTCGCATGTGGAGATCGTGTCGGACGATGCCTCTGGTCGGCGGGTTTTTTTCGGGGATCTCCTGTTTCCCCCGCCTTTGCATTCCGACCCTGCTTCATACTCACCCCACCTCACCCTCATCGACTCTCAAGACCTCGATGTTAAGAGCCACCCAAATCTCTCTGCTCAACTTGAGATAGGCACTCTAACCCACATACTTGATACGACTAGGTTCGGCAACAATTAATCGTGCTTCTNTCTGCTCAACTTGAGATAGGCACTCTAACCCACATACTTGATACGACTAGGTTCGGCAACAATTAATCGTGCTTCTGCTAAAAACGAACGAAAGCGATTTTGAAAAGTCAGTTTAAGTTAGCTACATTTTAACCTTGATAAACATCGCCCTAAAAATACCACCAAAAAAAAAAAGTTATATAAACCTCCCAAAGAAAATGCTGAATTAAAGTGGTGAAATGTTGAATTTGTGTTGATGTGCAATGGCCAGTAGACTGTAATTCACAGTCGTGTTCGTACAAACTCCACAACTGGATGATTATTCATGCTTCCGCTCTTGATAGACATCTTTCCATCTCTGGTATGACATCATAGGACTCGGCCACTCGGTCACTAAAATTTTGTCTTTGGCACGCTCTCCGGATCGTGTTATATTAGTGATTGCATAATGACATAACTAAAAAATATGTACTACTTAAGAAGTCCGATCTGGCATCCGGAATTAATGATAAATCATGAAGCTCTAACACTCACTGAATTTTCTTAAGCAACTGGTAGGAAACATATTTACTGTCGGCAAAACACAAATAACAAATTCGAGGCAGACTCAAAAGCAACCATGAAATTTACACTAGATCAGACCCGATCACAGACAACATCAGGAAGAGAAGGCTAAAGTTCTACGGATACCTACACCGCATGGACGACCGTAGACTGACCAAGAAAATCTTCAACTACATTTCGGGCCTAAAAAAAGCAACCGAATGGCTCACAGAGGTCAGAGCGAACTTTAAAGCTCTCAACATCACAGAAGACGCCATTCAAGACAGAAACACTTATAGGAAACTGATAGACTCCAGAAAATTTGAACCTAAAACCAGAAAGAAACGCAACTACATATTCACAGAAGAAAGAAAACAAGCACAATCAGAGAAAATGAAGAGGTACTGGGCACCAAGAAAACCCAACCAAAATGGTTCATCACACTCCTAAGATGGGCAAACTTGAATTTAAAAAATATAAAAAAATTGAGACAGTGTACAGAAATGAAAATCATTTTCAATAGATAACAATANCAAACTTGAATTTAAAAAATATAAAAAAATTGAGACAGTGTACAGAAATGAAAATCATTTTCAATAGATAACAATAAAAAGATCTACCTAAATACGTTTTTATAACTGGCAATAATTTTATAATAAAATATGCCGCAATTTGAAAAGTTTATATCTACAAGACTCTTCCTAGTTTTGAAATGAAATATGGTGATTGTATCTTAGAAAATACTGAAACTGTTTCCCTGAGTTCCTTCCATGTAAAATCTATAACTGACTTCTTGTAACCCCAAAGTCAATAAAATTTTTATTTTGGCAGGTGGTTATAAAAAGTTATGAAACTAAGGTCACATCCCCCCTCCGTAAAAATTGCATTACTTGCCTCTGATAATACACTGTTGTTTGTGAAAATTGCAACACCCAGAAAGAATGGCCCCAATGAATCCAAACTCGGAGGATGTGTAGAACAGTGTACCACAAATAAGTGATTACGATTGCAGAGCTATGGCATACACGTAGGCCCAGCAATTCCCACTCGTGTGTGACCGGAAAGGTCGGTGTTACGCAAAGCTAAGTCATTGAAAAGCTGTCAAACAAAGTGAAGGCAACTGCCAATATGTCTCGTCGACGTCTAAGGGCACCCAATCAGTACGCAAGTGAGCTCGAACGGGGCAAAATGATCGGTCTCCGGGGAACGTATTTGTCATACCGTGACATTTCGGTTCGTACAGGGCATGCTGCTACGACAGTGATGCGTGTGTGACACCAGTGGATAGAAGAGGGCCGTACGCAGCGATGATCGGGGACTGGACCACGCAATGTGATCACAGCACAGTATGACCGCCATATTGTCCACATGGCCGCAACGGACTTTACAGCCTTTTACACAGTGTTAGCTCGACACTGCAGCACTGCAAGGGGCGTGGACCTGGTTTGCGTCGACGGTTCGACGCAGTCTGCTTTGAGCTGGGTTGGTGCCACGCATGCCATTGCGTCGGCTTCCATTGTCCAGAAACCACAAACGCTTCAGACTGCAATGGGCATGTGAACACCATCGCTGGCGTGCTGAGTGGCAAAATGTAGTGTTTTCGGACAAGTCCCGCTTCATCCTGCCCTACAGTGATTACCGCATACGTGTTAGACGCTACCGTGGTGACCGCAATCTGGCAGCCTGTGTTGTGGAGTGGCATAGAGGACAAACACCAAGTTNGACCGCAATCTGGCAGCCTGTGTTGTGGAGTGGCATAGAGGACAAACACCAAGTTTTATGGTGTGGGACGCCATTGGATACAACATGCGATCTCGACTCCTACGTATTGAAGGAAATATGAACTGCAACCGATCAGGGAGGTTTTATAGCCCGAGGTACTGCCCCTCCTTCAGGCAATTCCGCATGCCATATTTCAGCAGGAAAATGCCCGAAAACACGTGGTGAGGAATGTGCAAGCATTCTTCAATGAACGACGGGTACCACTGCTTCCCTGGCCTGCAAATTCACCTGACATGACATCCATTGAACATTTCTGGGATATGGTTGATCGGCGACTTGTTCGTCACGGTCCTCCAGCAACCACTGTTGATGCTTTGTGGACGCGCATACAAATCGCATGTAGGGAGATTCCCCAGGAACATATGCAGGTCCTATTTGATTCCATGCCACGAAGTTTAGGGGCTCTGATTGCAGCACGCGAGGGCTTCACGCCATACTGAATCCTCAAGGGCAGATATAATTTACATTTCTGTAATCCTAATCAATTGTGAATTGTCATGCACCTAATCTGTGGTATAAAATTAATCTCACTTACATGTATCCATCCTCCTTGATGTTGCATTTTTCACAATGTGTATTTAACAGAAATATTTTATTCCGGTAGCCATCGCCTAGCTGGTGCGGATCTACCATCTCGGTTAACATGTTATACGACCTTGTGCATGCATGGGCGGTAAAGCGTCTTGCGAAGTACGTAAAAAGCGAGAAAGTCACCAAGTCAAACATCTTTTAGCAACACCTCTGTCTCTCTCTCTCTCTCTCTCTCTTTCGCACACTTCCTGTAGTGGTGGCTGCGTCGCACTGGTGTCTGAAAGAAAACTGTGGCTTCTTCAGTGCTAAAGAGAGCTTGCAGAAAAAAAGTGAGGATGCAGCCAGAGAACGATGTTGTAAGCTTATCGCACTTCCTCGCGCTGACAATCGTGGTCTTTATTAGAATCTACGTGCTTGTATATTACTTAGGTTTTTACAGGGCCCATCTGCGCCATCGGTTACAAGGAAGTCCTAGTTCAACTGCATGTCGTCTTTAACGTATTGATGCTGTAACTATGAAATGACTTTCCAAATTTAGTTTTGCCTATAATTCTAAGAGAAAAAATGAGTGCGAATTTCTCCTTGAAATTTTGATTAACATTTTAAATTCAAGATCAGAGAGTCCGTACTATTATTTTTGTTTGCCGTATCTCAGATCGAAGGAATAATTAGTTATTACAAAAATTATATGTGAAAATCTCATTGTTTTTTGCATTTATAGGGCATAGTTATACTAAAGGTGCGAGCGACCACAAAAAGCGTCCTCGCTAAAACTATAGAAGTGTGNTCTCCTTGAAATTTTGATTAACATTTTAAATTCAAGATCAGAGAGTCCGTACTATTATTTTTGTTTGCCGTATCTCAGACCGAAGGAATAATTAGTTATTACAAAAATTATATGTGAAAATCTCATTGTTTTTTGCATTTATAGGGCATAGTTATACTAAAGGTGCGAGCGACCACAAAAAGCGTCCTCGCTAAAACTATAGAAGTGTACTCTTCCCAGAGAATATACTCTTTCATATGAAACACTGGGTAAGAAATCAGCAATTCAAGAATTGACCGGTTCACNGCTCTTCCCAGAGAATATACTCTTTCATATGAAACACTGGGTAAGAAATCAGCAATTCAAGAATTGACCGGTTCACATATGTACTTGCACCCTGTCAGTAGCAAAAACTATTTATGTACATGTACTGCTACTCGTAGATTCATGTATTGCTCGTTTTGTATGCTGTATAATTAGTCTTGTAACGAAATTGCAGTTGTCTGTTTTCATGGAAACAATCGAGTGGTAGAGGCTGGTATCGCCATTGCTGAGAATGCCATATCCTCCATTTTGAAAAAGTAATATTCAACATCTTTAGTGGTAAGTGACCATTACGGTTTCGGTACTTCAGGTGCAAGTATTTCCGTTACAAAAATTATAAAAAAATTTCACAAGAGAAGGGAACGTAAGTTAGGTTGGTGGGAAACGTCCAACCTTTCAGTTTCTTACATCCTAACAATGTTGTAAAGAATATGGTGGGGGANAAGTTAGGTTGGTGGGAAACGTCCAACCTTTCAGTTTCTTACATCCTAACAATGTTGTAAAGAATATGGTGGGGGAGGGGGGATTGACAAAGTTTGAAACTGTAAATAAAATAGGTAGACTACGCAAATATTGTTCCTAAACTTCAAAAGCCACCAAGATTGGGTCGTTATGATAAATTCGATACTTGGAAGCGGAGTACCTGTACGAACAGCAACGGTGCACAGTATCTTTCTTATGCATGCACGACAGTAAGAAAATATTCCTCGTCATGTACAACGTGCGAGTGAAATGTATATTCTTGCCGCAGGACATTTTCTCTCTTTCTTTTCAGTCAGTTACTAAAAAAAAAAAATCTTTAAGATACATTAACTTTGATAGAAGATTTTATTTACGGAACATAGCTGAAATTTTACCCCCTCGCACAGTCATACTTCACTTGCACCAAGAACAAATTTAATTTTCTAATATGAGATTTTTTCCTATAAAAATAACGCAATTTGAAATCATCCACCTCAAACAGGCCGTATGGGTGCCACATTAAATAGTTCATTGCTAATTATTTTTCAAAGTCCGTTTTAATATGAGAGATGCCATCAAGGCGGAAGCCTGCCTGGCGTTCGAAGTACGTTCCATCACGTATGAAATGCGGGTTTTTGAAGGAACTGTTACAGTACATGTATTCCCAGAATGATTACCTATGAAAATAATACATACCCTATTCGAGGATGTAGTTGTACTTTCAAGGTAGCATGCATACTATAAATACTACTTTGGAGCTATATTTTGTAACTTACTGCTCTAACACATACGAAACTACAGTAGAAACTGATATTAAACTTTGATAGAGACTTTCTACTAATGAAATGGAGGGTCACGCTTAAGTCTTATATGTAGGGCCACCTGTTTTTGCTAAAAGATTTACGCGTAAGCTAGACTTCAATACCCTATGCGCACACTTGTAGTCTTCGTTTGACTATTGACCGCTTGTATTTGTGTGAAAACCGTCTGTTACAAGAGTGAGACAATAAGAATTAAGTTTCTTCGATTCTGACCGTCCGTGATTCCCGGGCAGACAGATAAGACGCGTAACAATTNAAGACAATAAGAATTAAGTTTCTTCGATTCTGACCGTCCGTGATTCCCGGGCAGACAGATAAGACGCGTAACAATTCAAATTATCCTATCACGAAAGTACTTCTGAACCTAAGTGCGTCGAAACACAACTTGTCCTGAAATCTCTTCACTCATAGGTAGAGACCTGAAAGCTATACTCCATTTTCGTATGCAAAATCATGCAGATATTACAGTTCATTGGTTGCTTGTAGTATTAGCGGAAGACAGTGATTCGGTCTGCATTTTACTGTGTATTTATTATTGGCTCACAGTTGTACAGAATGTTTAATTTAACGGGTTTACCAATAGCATTAGCTATACAAACGTACGCGGTTTTGAATTCTAGCTTGTCCCGAAATGAAAACGCGAATTTTTCAGGTCTTTACTCATAGGTACACGAAACACAACGAAAACACTGCAAGCCAGTTCAGAGCCCTGCGCATAGCGGCGATGACGCGTTTCATGCACGTGTCGGCGTCGCCCTTACAGATATCGTGTTACTGAGCCTCAAACGTGAAAATGGCTCCAGATAGGCGACAAGCCCAACTTAAAGATCGCTTACGAATCGTCTGACGTGGAAAGCATTTATGTGCTATTTTCGAGAAGGTTGGTCTAACAACGGAAAAGAAACAACACATTTCTTTTGCTTTCAAGGACCATAGTGCTGTGTGGTTCTGCCAAGTGCAGGTGGGAGCATTTAAATTGCAGGAAACGGAGTTATGCCGAGTTGAAATAGGACGACGAGTACGACACGGCAGCCCACAAACGACGAACATTTTTTAACAGCCAATAAGGAGCAAGGTCAGCCCGTCATTCTATTTATACTTTTCATCTCATCGGGCTCTTCGGCGTGCGCAAAGAATGCAAATACAACATTACAAAACAAACCTTAGTGCATATTCACTTACTGTAATGAATAATAAACAAACTAAATTGGCGACAAAATCACCTTCCGTGAGTGCTTCACTACCACTTTTAGGAATGAAACTTTCGGTACAGCATTGGAACATGCAGCACTACTTTGTCTTTATCACTACACTACAAAATTACGGGATCTCCACTGAAAAGTCCTATTAAGGTGGATCGACTAAAGAAAGACTGCACGTCAGATCAGTGCCTTGCGAGTTAGGGTGACCACACATTCGATGCGCGTGCCTAGATCGCCCTTAGCGCTTCTCATGCTCTAGACCTCAGACACACAAAATACCTCCAACCAGACGGCACCCTTTAAGTACCTTCATTATCCATAATCGCGCAACATAAAATTAAAAATTTGATTTTTTAACGGTTGTTTAAACATTTGCAACAATTTAAACAAATAAGACATAACGCGAGCAGATAACAAAAATCATACACAGACGTATTGTACTCGTTTAAGGCCTATTGAGGCGTTGGAAGGCTAAGGGCGACCCAGGCGTTTGCCATCACATGCCTCGCCGCTTCTATGCGCAAGCCACTGAACTGATTTCCAGTCTTTCCGTTGGAAACTCACCTCTATGAGACTTCCGATGTAGTATTAAAGACAAAAAATCTGCTGCACCTCACTGTACTACTTTAAATATCCTGTGCCGGAGTTTTCATACCAAAACGAACTGTCTCGTAATGTACGGGATTTCCCGTATCCTGGGCCTGGAAGAATTATTCAATGTGGACATAGGACGGGGCGTCATTTGTTTATTTCGTTCCCCGGACTTCTTCGGAAATAAACTGAGTATTAATAAACATAGTATCAGTACTTTACCACTTCCGCGATTACATGTACGTTTACTCAAATGCTATAAGGATGGATTTACTATNAACATAGTATCAGTACTTTACCACTTCCGCGATTACATGTACGTTTACTCAAATGCTATAAGGATGGATTTACTATTGGATTTACACCAACATTAAGCCGTGTGCTAAGAATATGAATTTATGTGTTCAAGGGTATTATATAGTGGTTATGGCTGCAGTGGCGGGTCGTTTACGGGCCAAGTGCGTTCTTGGCTTGACTAAAGANGAGGGTATTATATAGTGGTTATGGCTGCAGTGGCGGGTCGTTTACGGGCCAAGTGCGTTCTTGGCTTGACTAAAGATGCAGTGGTATTTTATATCCTAAGTACAAGTCAAGATGAAGTAGCCAATCAGAACACAGCGACAGTTGTTGGTGGGCAACTGTATTTACATCTTGGATTTATGTTACGCCATGTCGTGTGTATTCAATGAATTATTAAATCGGGAGACAATATCCTCATGTATTTAAATAACTAGTCCTCGTCATGTTTTAGTTCTTAGAAGAGGTTATCTACAAACGATTATACAAGTATCAACCATAAATAATGCCATTTACTATAAATAATTTTTAGCCACGTCTATTTTTCTTGGCTATATCGGCTAGTTTGTTTCCTACAATTCTCATTGGCCAGACTCAAAGTTCCTAGATAAATTTTTGGTTTTCAATGTACTTATCGGGTGATAAATAAAAGCCTTAATTCTTCAGTATTGAATGGTAAACCAACCTTTACCGAATGGCCACAGATAGTTACAATTGACGCCGACAGGTAGCATTTGTCAACAATTACTTTCGTGGAAACAGCGCTTACCGAGATATGTGCAGTATCTTTTCTTCCAGTGTGTTTATTTCGTTTTTTTAAAGCTGATAAAAAAAAATTCTTATCATACTGAGATATGACTAGGCCTATAGTTGCAACTAATATTTTGTTGTTGTTGTTAATGTTCAGAGAAAATGTTGACTGATATATAATATTGGATTTTACACAGCTATTTTTGATCAAATTGTTTTTCATCATTTCATTTGGGTCAGATGTGCCGACGGCCATGCCGCCCTGATAACCTAGAGGTCTTCAGCCTACCGTGGTTCAACAGGGTATGGCTGGATCAGCCGAAGGTGCACATCAAACACTAGGTAGATCCACTAAGGTCATCACAAGGTTAGNCAACAGGGTATGGCTGGATCAGCCGAAGGTGCACATCAAACACTAGGTAGATCCACTAAGGTCATCACAAGGTTAGACATGAAGGCGAGGTCGTGTGTCGACCAGGTACTCCATCTAACCTGTCCGAGATCAGGATACCAGGCACAAGCGGCCCGTTTATTTTCATTGCGGTCAGATGTGTGTCAAGTTGCCAGAAGTCTCTCTTATAGCCAAATCTGAAAACGTTGGTAACCCTAGCCACGATACAATGTTCCGAGCAAGTTCCAGTAATACAGTGGAAGCTTATACAAGACCTGCTATCCAGCTCTGCACACAAAAAGGTTTGGATGTTTCATTGGAATAATCTGTTAGTCTTTACTTGCTGCCATTCGAGTAAACGCGAGTGCATNGCAAAAAGGTTTGGATGTTTCATTGGAATAATCTGTTAGTCTTTACTTGCTGCCATTCGAGTAAACGCGAGTGCATTTGTTTTCAATTTACTTCTGCAACTGTGGTTCCAGAAAGTACTTCCTTCACTAACAACTGCAATCGTTTTGTTGTGATAACTGGAACTTTTTGCTTTAAACAAACAATAACGTTTACTGTAAGTAATTATGGGTGTGAAAAGACCACATTTCTGCGAGTTTTTATTTATTATTTCCTTTGATCTGGTTTAAGGCCTCTGCACTACCAAGTCTGCAGGCACGGAGTTAAAATGGTATATCAATGTTTAATAGGAGTGAAGAGATTTGGGCGGCTCTTAACAGCGAGGTTTTGAAAGATCAATGTTTAATAAATTCCTTCTGAATGTATTAATTTTAAAGATAAATATTTCAAACAAACATATATTAAACGCAACTTTTTCAGATAATAATGCCACGTCACAAACTTTCGAAAAAATATTATTCATTCATATTTTTTTCTAAAATAAAAATGGTAATATTAAATTTTTAGAAAAAAAAAATGTTTTAAACGTAAAATTGGCAAGATTTCTTAACCTTAACAAATGCCATTTAGAATGTTCTTTGTCCGAAACGGTTATCTNTGTTTCTAAAATAAAAATGGTAATATTAAATTTTTAGAAAAAAAAATGTATTAAACGTAAAATTGGCAAGATTTCTTAACCTTAACAAATGCCATTTAGAATGTTCTTTGTCCGAAACGGTTATCTCTAAAATCGATGCATTTAGAAAGAATTCCTTTAACATTGACTCCCCATTTAAACACTGGTAGATAGCGCCCTTAATGGCCAAGTAACTGTTTATCAATACAAAATTAATTAAGTAACCACCATCTTTCTGATTGGCTAAAAATTTCCACCGTGCAGGAAACCTTCCACTGAAAATTTCACACGACCAATTACACAAACGTGCATGAAAACGACTAGGCTAAATCTTCCATAGAACCATGCATATAGTTTATTCGCGGTTTCTTCACACTTGCTGAATCAAACCTTTGAAAAATCACTCCATGTATGACAAGTTTATTTGTTTCATAAACATGCTACGTATCACAAGCGTTTTATAANGTTGAATCAAACCTTTGAAAAATCACTCCATGTATGACAAGTTTATTTGTTTCATAAACATGCTACGTATCACAAGCGTTTTATAATCACGTCAACAAAAAAGTACGTTATTTTTGGTCAAACTTAATTTTTACTTACAACCTGTGTCTATATTACACTACAATANAACGTGCATGAAAACGACTAGGCTAAATCTTCCATAGAACCATGCATATAGTTTATTCGCGGTTTCTTCACACTTGCTGAATCAAACCTTTGAAAAATCACCCCATGTATGACAAGTTTATTTGTTTCATAAACATGCTACGTATCACAAGCGTTTTATAATCATGTCAACAAAAAAGTACGTTATTTTTGGTCAAACTTAATTTTTACTTACAACCTGTGTCTATATTACACTACAATANCGTCAACAAAAAAGTACGTTATTTTTGGTCAAACTTAATTTTTACTTACAACCTGTGTCTATATTACACTACAATATTTAATCTCTAATTAATATGGATTAAAAACAGAGAGAAAATAGGTGATGGCAATGACGGGTAAGAAATAGTTCTTACGCAAAATGTCAATACGCCGAGTGCGCACAAATGCAGTACGCTGTAGACTTGGTCAGACTTTAATTGCACGGGGCGGAGGAATACCCTGGAAGTAGAACTTTAGCAAGGCGTCAGAAAAGTTGTAAGTAATCGCGAATGGACTACACCAGCAGCAATGCAAGCTTGCATGGAATGTTGAAAGGAAACTTGCGTCGTGGCACCCGCTCTTTAGCTCGTTCGTCGGTCGCGTTCACGACTGCTTGAGCTACGCGGTCATGACTGCACCGTTGCGTTATGCGGGCAGTGGGCCAGGAATTCTTTCTCTCGGGTGACGTAACTGCTCTTCGCCGGGGAACACACACACACACACACACACTCACGCACGTAAAAAAAGGAGGAAACGTTTCGACATGCGCAACAGCCTGAGGCGCGGGCCTGGAAATAAAGGAAAAAAAAAAAAACAGCCTAGAGCTGGCACGCGTCAAAACAATACTTGCCAAAAAAAATCGAGTCGGGTTATAAATATTGATCGTTTCGGAAGCCGTGTCGTTTGAAGCAAAACAAGTTTAAGTGGTCATATTTAACGTCACACGACTGTCTACACAAAGGCCAGAGATGATGGGATCTCTCAATTACGCTGGCTTCAAACCATAGTTTCGATGTTCATAAACTGAGTAATGTCGAAGTTGAGTACGAGCCATCTCAAATACAACCTGCTCGCCGCATGAAGGTGCCGCCGTAGCGAATATGTCTGCAGAGGGCACTAGTTTGAAGCACAATAAAACAAGCTTTAAAAGTACACGGGCCAAGATATATNAGCGAATATGTCTGCAGAGGGCACTAGTTTGAAGCACAATAAAACAAGCTTTAAAAGTACACGGGCCAAGATATATCTTTTTTTCGCGTTTGAGGCACAGCAATAAGGGCCACAATAAGACGCGCGCCCAGCGCCTCGTCGCCACTACGCGCAAGGCGCTGAACCGGCGTGCTGCACTTCTGTCGTTACTCTCTCCTGAACAAATTAGATACGCAACAGTGGAAATTTATTATACATAATGAAAGCTCATAGATTAATCTACGACCGTACGGTTTTACTTTTCTTCCACTTCTTACGGAAACTGCGCAAGCAGTCTTCAAAAATTAGATTTTAAAAATCTATTTTTACGATTTTTTTTCCTTTTCGAATACACTTAATACGATAAATAACGAAACCGTATGGGCGTAGATAATTTAATTGTATCTCTTTCTGGCAATAAATTGTATTCCTAGAATATTCATTTGCTGAGAATCCTGTGAACGCGCAAACAACGAATTCATAGAAATTNAGCGAATATGTCTGCAGAGGGCACTAGTTTGAAGCACAATAAAACAAGCTTTAAAAGTACACGGGCCAAGATATATATATATTTTTTTCGCGTTTGAGGCACAGCAATAAGGGCCACAATAAGACGCGCGCCCAGCGCCTCGTCGCCACTACGCGCAAGGCGCTGAACCGGCGTGCTGCACTTCTGTCGTTACTCTCTCCTGAACAAATTAGATACGCAACAGTGGAAATTTATTATACATAATGAAAGCTCATAGATTAATCTACGACCGTACGGTTTTACTTTTCTTCCACTTCTTACGGAAACTGCGCAAGCAGTCTTCAAAAATTAGATTTTAAAAATCTATTTTTACGACTTTTTTTCCTTTTTGAATACACTTAATACGATAAATAACGAAACCGTATGGGCGTAGATAATTTAATTGTATCTCTTTCTCGCAATAAATTGTATTCCTAGAATATTCATTTGCTGAGAATCCTGTGAACGCGCAAACAACGAATTCATAGAAATTNGGCAATAAATTGTATTCCTAGAATATTCATTTGCTGAGAATCCTGTGAACGCGCAAACAACGAATTCATAGAAATTACTGTATGTCCAGACTACTAACTCTTTCAGCATTCAAGTGCCAAAAATTACTTTCTGTATTTTTAAGGTATTTTATAATTCTGCATTATTACATTAAATGCTAGTCTGGTGAAAGTATTAAAACCACGGAAAATAAATTTACAAAATTAATTACGAAATTTATGACAATTTATATTTTATGCAATACAAATTTCCAAATTTTGCACTATTCACATGTTTGACTACAGTTTAAATTAATTGTTGATATTATTATAATATATTAAATTAATATCATGGAAACCCCTTATGTGACACCACCATATTTTACTTTACATTTTACAACAAAACTTAAATTCAAAATAGTTAGAAGTTACACCCTAATTACCGGCGAACAAACTGCCACACTTCAAAGAAATTCATTGGTGGAGCTCATAAGAATTTGAGAGACACTGCAGATGAAATAAAACATCTTGCTCATGTAACTTTTTGAAATTTCTTTTGCAAAATTCTAGTTAGAATGTAGGTTAAAGCTTTTTCAAATTTATCTGAAATTTTTATCGAATTTTTATTGATATTATATTATAGAAGCGTGAAATACCTTAAAAACACCTTAGGCAGTTGAACAGACATTAAGGGGCCCGTCTACTAGGGGCTGTTTCCCGCGCTGGAATCAGATATGCGCGGGACAGATAAGAACGACACTGCCACGCGCATCAAGTGCGCCGACGCCTCTACATGCAGACTCTGAACTGGCGCGCAGTGTTCTCGTCGTGCTGCGTGTACATGTGGGATTTGAAGCGTTGACGTTATAATTAATTGGTGGAAAGTCTGTAGCAATTCACAGTGCATTTACCCCTCAAGCATTTGTGTATGTACTGTATGTAACGTAATATTGTGAGACACGACGAACCTAGTGGAGTGGAGAGGTTTGGGCGGCTCTTAACAACGAGGTCTTGAGAGACGGTGAGGGTGAAATGAGGTGCGAATGGAGCAGTGGTGGAATGCAAGGGCGGGAAAAACGAGAGATCACCGAGAAAACCCGCTGACCAGCGGCACCTTCCGGTACGATTACCTCTTGTGAAAATCCGGAGTGACCCGGCCGGGGATTGAACCCGGCCACCGCGGCTCCACAGAGAACTGAACGAGCCATTTTCAGATACATATGTTGGTGTGCTCCGAAATGATATTTGTAATGTGCGCCTTATCTTGAAAGTAACCGACTGTGGCATAGTCTGACGAGTGTGTTCTTATGTTAGATCCGTAAGTTGAGCGTACGTTTAATAATTTCGTAAAGAAAAACCTCTGGATTTCAAACACACTGCAATGCAGTTCATTCGCCTGATAAAGGGGCGGAAGGAGGCATTAAGGATCATATGTATAATAGAGTTGTATCTGAGTCTGAGTATGATCTCGTACCTCAAATACTATATTTTGGACAATACTGCACGTACAGCTAAAAACTAAATACATGAATGTTTATGGCCCTAAGATATTATAACTGAGACTCGCGGTGGCAGCGTGCGCCGTGTAGGCGCTCGTTGGCGGCGGTGATGACATCCAGTAATTTCTCATAAGAGAAACGTAGCGGACGCTGCCGTTAAACTGTGCGCTTGCTCGGCGTGCTTCCGTTTCCTCCACCCTTGCCATTCGTCCGCTGCTCCATTTCAACTACGGGCTGCAGCACGAAAGACGTCGGGGCCGCGGTGGCTGAATGATTAGACAGCTCNTCCGCTGCTCCATTTCAACTACGGGCTGCAGCACGAAAGACGTCGGGGCCGCGGTGGCTGAATGATTAGACAGCTCACCTCCCACCACGGTGAACCGGTCACAATCCCGGCCAGGGTCACTTCCGAATTTTTGCAAGTGGGAATCGAGCCGGACGATGCCGCTGGTCGGCGGGTTTTCTCGGGGATCCCCTCGTTTATCCTACCCTTGCATTCCGGCGCTGTTCCCGTTCTCACATCATTTCACCCTCGCCAGCTCTCAATACCTCGTTGTTAAGAGCAGTCCAAATAATATCTCAGCTCAACTAGAAAGACTGTTAATGGGCAAGGTTCGCTGGTGTTCCAAAGTAGTCGCTTTTAAGCTGGCGG
This sequence comes from Clitarchus hookeri, assembly GCA_002778355.1. Taxonomy (NCBI): domain Eukaryota; kingdom Metazoa; phylum Arthropoda; class Insecta; order Phasmatodea; family Phasmatidae; genus Clitarchus; species Clitarchus hookeri. The sequence continues at coordinate 320,882 of NQII01000139.1, read as the reverse complement.
TAAATGGAGTAATTTCATTTATTTGTCTGTAAAAGTTTGCGTTTAGTTCAAACTGTGATATATATTTGCCCCAGTCAAAATTTAAAGCATCAACGTTATTTCATAACTATTATTCACACCCCCTAATAGGGTTTACAAGAGCAAACAGTAAAAATACAACTGTGTTTGGCATTGAACCTTCATAAACTAATCTTATTCCAATGGGAAAACATCATGAATTTAAGTGCGAGATAAATATAGCCGTCATCGAAAGGAAATTTGTACTTTTCTCCTTTCCCGTAATGAAACTGCGCAGGAAGGGCCATCAAAATAATGTTCTTAACAATTCCAATTTTTTTTTCTCGATTCAATTGTCATATTTAAATAAACTAATTGTGTAAGTCAACGTTTTGCTAGTCAGTTTACGACAGAATATTAAATAACATGTGAACTAATTTTGTTATATTTCTACTCCAGTGCGAAAAACAAAGTTTATTATTTACGTAGGTTCTAACGCAATACAAGACGCAATATTTTACGGAATGATATTTTTGTAATGGAAATTGCAATTATCCCATTTACTTACGTACAAAACGGAAAAATCCTGTATACATGCGACACCAGTGCTACCTGGTGTGCAACAACTTTTAGTTGCCAAACTAAAAGTATTGAGCTACCCAACCTGAGTGGAATAAACATTAACACCATGTTAGGATAGGCGTCTGTGGATAGTCCTGGCCGTGGCTGCACGAACGTGTGAAATTTACCCATTTATTTGCATACTATCGTAGTTTGGTTTAAATTGCAAAAACACTCATTCAGTTAGTGATATAGGTTAGTCTAGGTTAGAATACTGGTAGTTATACGCAGTTCACGCCTCACAGTTATTTAAGCGCTTTTGAAATAAACCTTTGAAAAATGTCATTGTTCTTCTCTGCGTATATTTAAAAGGGTATACTCACAGGCATGCGCACAGTAAAGTTGGTAACGACGGAAAAAAAGTAGTTATATGTCTTAACATTAAATTATACGTGTTAAGTTAAAATTTGTAAAAAAAAATTTTTTTTTCACTTTCTGTTTTTGTAATGCTCATAAGTGTCAAAAAATATCAAATTTGTAATATATTTACGTTTTAAATAATTTCGCAGTTTTACTTGAATGACGCATGAATGAAGATCCGAGTGAGGTCGATGGCAATGCAACGTCACNTCCGCTGCTCCATTTCAACTACGGGCTGCAGCACGAAAGACGTCGGGGCCGCGGTGGCTGAATGATTAGACAGCTCTCCTCCCACCACGGTGAACCGGTCACAATCCCGGCCAGGGTCACTTCCGAATTTTTGCAAGTGGGAATCGAGCCGGACGATGCCGCTGGTCGGCGGGTTTTCTCGGGGATCCCCCCGTTTATCCTACCCTTGCATTCCGGCGCTGTTCCCGTTCTCACATCATTTCACCCTCGCCAGCTCTCAAGACCTCGTTGTTAAGAGCAGTCCAAATAATATCTCAGCTCAACTAGAAAGATTGTTAATGGGCAAGGTTCGCTGGTGTTCCAAAGTAGTCGCTTTTAAGCTGGCGGTAAATGGAGTAATTTCATTTANCTGTTAATGGGCAAGGTTCGCTGGTGTTCCAAAGTAGTCGCTTTTAAGCTGGCGGTAAATGGAGTAATTTCATTTATTTGTCTGTAAAAGTTTGCGTTTAGTTCAAACTGTGATATATATTTGCCCCAGTCAAAATTTAAAGCATCAACGTTATTTCATAACTATTATTCACACCCCCTAATAGGGNTGATATATATTTGCCCCAGTCAAAATTTAAAGCATCAACGTTATTTCATAACTATTATTCACACCCCCTAATAGGGGTTACAAGAGCAAACAGTAACAATACAACTGTGTTTGGCATTGAACCTTCATAAACTAATATTATTCCAATGGGAAAACATCACGAATTTAAGTGCGAGATAAATATAGCCGTCATCGAAAGGAATTTTGTACTTTTCTCCTTTCCCGTAATGAAACTGCGCAGGAAGGGCCATCAAAATAATGTTCTTAACAATTCCAATTTTTTTTTTCGATTCAATTGTCATATTTAAATAAACTAATTGTGTAAGTCAACGTTTTGCTAGTCAGTTTACGACAGAATATTAAACAACATGTGAACTAATTTTGTTATATTTCTACTCCAGTACGAAAAACAAAGTTTATTATTTACGTAGGTTCTAACGCAATACAAGACGCAATATTTTACGGAATGATATTTTTGTAATGGAAATTGCAATTATCCCATTTACTTACGTACAAAACGGAAAAATCCTGTATACATGCGACACCAGTGCTACCTGGTGTGCAACAACTTTTAGTTGCCAAACTAAAAGTATTGAGCTACCCAACCTGAGTGGAATAAACATTAACACCATGTTATGATAGGCGTCTGTGGATAGTCCTGGCCGCGGCTGCACGAACGTGTGAAATTTACCCATTTATTTGCATACTATCGTAGTTTGGTTTAAATTGCAAAAACACTCATTCAGTTAGTGATATAGGTTAGTCTAGGTTAGAATACTGGTAGTTATACGCCGTTCACGCCTCACAGTTATTTAAGCGCTTTTGAAATAAACCTTTGAAAAATGTCATTGTTCTTCTCTGCGTATATTTAAACGGGTATACTCACTGGCATGCGCACAGTAAAGTTGGTAACGACGGAAAAAGAGTAGTTACATGTCTTAACATTAAATTATACCTGTTTTTGTAATGCTCATAAGTGTCAAAAATTATCAAATTTGTAATATATTTACGTTATAAATAATTTCGCAGTTTTACTTGAATGACGCATGAATGAAGATCCGAGTGAGGTCGATGGCAATGCAACGTCACNATAAATAATTTCGCAGTTTTACTTGAATGACGCATGAATGAAGATCCGAGTGAGGTCGATGGCAATGCAACGTCACATACGGTGGAAGAAAACACATTGCGCCTACAAGTAGATCTTAAGCAGGGCTTCCAAAAGTGTACATTTGATCGTGAACAGCCCTTAAATGGGCGCAACACGTATTTATACGCTTCCTTACGTTATATTAGTCATGGGCGTCAGAATCTGTTTATTGATGAATGAATATGGGGGNGGGGGGGGGGGGCACCACCAACGGTGGACAAAATATTTTTGGTTATAAAAGGAAAAAGGGGTGAGCAAAATATAAAATATACAAGTAAAAGTATTCAATAATAAAGTACATATATACAGTAAATACGTACCTACCTACATCGGGTACTTAACCTAGTATGTACTACGTACATACTTAAATGCATAAATGAATAACTTACGAAAATGTGCCTTTATGTGCGTTACATGTTGTTCTTTGCATACATTTAAATGGGTACAAATCTGATTAATACTACGTTTTTTTTCATTTGTAATATAAATAATTTTAAGTTGTTACAGCGAACATGTCAGCAAATTGCATAATTCTTCACAATAATTTTACATTTGTTAAACATACAAATAATTACATTGCAAGTTTATCCAAACTCAGCTAATAAAATTAAAATTCCCAAAAAGAATAGTAGATAACCACATTAAGATGCTAGTATTTCTTACTAATATCCAGTATATATTGCCTGTAAAATGGAAATAATTAAACACTTTATTCACTCCCTAGCTGATCCGAAAGCAATAATCCTTGAGTTACTATTACAAATAAACTTTTGCAACCCTATTCATATCAATGTCATTGAAAACTTGTTTTGTACCTAACACACTGCGACATGGTTTAGCCTTTTCCGGGACATAGTTGATCGCAGGTGTATCTTGAGCACTAAAAAATCCTTTCTGTCTCACAGCTGGACGATGGGCGTACTAACAAAAGTCGGACTAGATTTTCCACATTTCTGAGTAGACTCTCGATAAAATAAAAGAGAATCAACAGCAGAAAGTGTAATATAACACTCAACTTCTAAGAGCAGATACAATTCCTTGGCAGCGAGTAGGAAGTGGTGAATATAGCTGAGAAATCATACATTGCCAATTCATTTTTGCATAGGCGTACTATTGTATTCTTCTTTAAAAAAATCCGCAATTGGGAGGAATTCAAAGGGAAATATGTTACATGAGTCGCACTAATACACCACCTCAAGCATAATATAATTAAAATAAAACAATTATTTGTAGACGTCCAGAGAACACCTTCTGCATAAACGATCTCATCCCTCAAAATGCCCGAACTTGCACATTTCATTATTCTTTCATGGATATTAGAAAATGCACCGAAAGCTAGTGCAGCACTATTCTTCTCATCCAACCGTACACTCCAGCAACCACAGTGCTAGATGAAATGAAAATTGCATTTTGCTTACCAGCTCTCTTCATTAATATCGAGGTTAATTTGTTTACACAGCCAGTGCTGTAATATATAACTCATATACAGGAGTCTGCTACAGCATTAAGATGCTATATGGTACAACTAAAATATTCTGAATAATTCAACCATGCAAAATATCACAAATTAATGAATTCATAGAAATAACATGCATAGCAATCAACTTCGGACTGGTACTTTCAGTTTTTGAAACATATAATATTCTGCACTGTTAACATAATTTTGCACCATCTGCATCACAAAAGTGGCAGATGTCAAATGACTACCATTTAGAAATGCTATTTCACTGTTGCCATGATGTTGCATTGAATATAAAACAATTTAGAAGTAATTCATTTGTAGTTACCCAAGTTTCATGCTATACACATGTTTCTTACTTGGCTCACTTGCTTCTTTGACTGGGATGGTTACAGTGACTGCATTGTAGTAATGATGATGCTTGAGAAAGGTTTTGTACAAGTATGGTACAGTAAGCTTCTGATNGTTACAGTGACTGCATTGTAGTAATGATGATGCTTGAGAAAGGTTTTGTACAAGTATGGTACAGTAAGCTTCTGATATACTATATTGTGCATTTTGATTCCATGTATCCAACCAGACGTGCCACAACTCACAAACTTGTGTAAACAGCCAAAAATAACACTTATTTATAGCGAGCTGGTTGTTTAGGTTTAGTATACTACAATGGAGATCCGAGGTCTTAGAGCCTAAATGGTTAGTAATTTTAGACTTCTACGACCAATATGGGAACACAGGTGTATGAAAATTTTTGCTGCTTGTGTCTAGACCTGCATTAAATACTGCGTATTTACTGATGGATACATGGAATATGAAACTTAAATTATAAAAAAAAAAGTTTTAAATTGTCACTTACATTTACAGGTTCAGTGCAAAAGAAAACTACCGCAGTCCCAAGCAAGTGATACTGCCCTTCTGCTGGGCAGTGGAGAGGAAGAAATCCTAGCAAAAAGGGTGTCTCATGATTCACCTGAAAGGGGGTATTAAGTGTATCTAGAATATATTAGTTCCTCCTGGTAAATTTACGAGTCCAAGTAAGCAGACGCTATAAAATGAAGATAAAAACTTTGCAGCAGAAGAATAGGCTATTATAAAAGAAGATAGATAATTTAGATAATGTTATTTGAAAGATTGGAAAACAAAAGCCTTATTAGTGGAGAAGATCTAGATTTATTAATGAGGAGAGCTGGTTAAAATAAGGAATTCCTCAAGAGACAGCTAGTAAAGTCAGCAAACACAGGTGTTCCTATAAAATACAGCCAGGAATTGCGTACATTTGCAATAACGCTCCACTATTATTCTCCGCGTGCATATTGTTACGCGAGGAAAAATTTCCATTCGTGCTTGCCTCACCCCAAGACAATTGGCAGGTGGCACAGTTGTGTCGACGGAGAACCAGGTTTCACAGTTGAAGTATTTGAAGCCGTGAAAATTAGAGCATGTCAGAGTCATGAGGTGGTTTGATCCCTTGATTTTGATGAAATGGCTTTGAGAAAACATGATGAATATGATGGACAAAGCTACTATGGATTTGTGGAGATCGGAACTGGCGTTGATCGTGATGACAGACAATCAGCCAAGGAAGCATTAGTTTTTATGCTGGTTGCTGTAAACGGACCATAGAAAGTGCTTGTTGGATACTTTTTAGCGGATGGTGTAAATGCAGAGCAAAAAGCTAACCTTGTCTTGCAGTGTGTAAAACTGGCAACTGAGAGTGGAGTGCGTGTTGTTTCCATCGCGTTTGATGGAACCTCCACAACTTTTAGTGTGGCAAAGTTGTTGGGTTGTTCCTTGGATACAAGTAAACCTTTAAAAACTTGGTTCATCCCACAAGACAGTGAAAATAAAATACTCACACTTCCTGACCCTAGCCACATGGTAAAACTTTCGCGGAATGCGTTAGGGGATAAACGTGTGTTAGTTGATGACAATGGTAAAATTATTTCATGCGATTATTTTGAGAAGCTGCATCAGATTCAGGAGCAGAAAGACTTGCATTTTGGGAATAAACTCAAATCATCCCACATTTTCTACCAAAATCTGAAAATGAATGTTAGTTTGGCCACACAACTGTTAAGCCGTTCAGTAGAAGATGCTATAAATTTTTTATCACACTCGATTGGAGAGCCACAGTTAGAAGGGTCTGAAGCCACAGTAAGATTTGTTAAGATCATGAATAACTGATTGTTTTTTTTAAATTCAAAGAACATAAGGCAATATTCGATTTCAAGAAACCTGTCTGTGGAGAAAATAATATTAAGGTGTTTCAATTTTTAAATGAAGCTGAGAAGTACCTACGTAATTTTAAATTAAATGGCATACCAATAATCAACCCATGCAAGAAAACAGGCTTTTTGGTTTCATTAAATGTATTGAAAGTTTAAGAATTTTGTATAGTGATTTATGTAACGCCAGTGATTTATCTCTGAAGTACCAGTATATAAACTGTCGCAAGACAACCTGGTGTTTTTTTTTTTGGCAACATCAGGATGCATGGTGATTTCAAGAGCAACCCAACTGCAAGACAATTCAAATGTGCATACAAAAAGTGTCTGGTCCATATGGAACTGAAGCCAACCGGTACTGCAAATGCAGTACCACTTGAAGAATTGCTATGTTAAATTGCTCACCAGTAAGAACAATAAATGTAACATCACCTACAATACACTTGTATGCAGAAGTAAATGAAAACCGCTTGCGAGTAGAGGACGAAACAGACCACGTGTATTTGTTTCATCCACAAGAAATTACAGTATTTGCACGTCATATAATTATTTAAATTTCTGTATTTGTTGCTCGTCATCTGAGTAAATTTATAAAATGTGACAATTGTTTGAGTTCTCTGTCTGAAAATTCAGAAAATGTGTTGGATTCACTCATTTATCAAAAGGACAGGGGTGGATTATTGTACCCTTCCAATAACGTCTTTGAATCATGCAAAATCTTTGAGAAAGTGATTCGAACTGCACTTGCAGAAAGTGGTGAGAAATTTCTACAGAAATTTACAGTGTCCAGACTTGTGTATTTTGTATTGGAAAACTGCATGACTTCAAAAAGGCATCTTTTTGCTCACCTGGATGAACATTCAAACGATAAGGAACCTTTGAACAACCACCGTATTCATTTGATTTGTGCAGTAGCTGTGAAAATTATTTTCAAATTCGTGTACATTATATTCTCAAGAAATCAGTTGACAGGTCAGAAAGCAAAAGGCAAGTTTGGAACAAACCTGTTCTGCAGTACACTGATATAAAGAAGGTATATTTTCTCAAACAGTCACTTTGTTTGTGTGTGTGTGTGTGTGTGAACAGTATTATAGTGTTATTCAGTAGAACCCCTATTTTACTCTTTTCTAGGGATAAATGAAAAATTGTGTAAATTAAGGGAAAGTGTAAATGCTGTTAAGCGACTAGTTGCTCAAAATAGTTTCTACAGAAATGTAATGAAAGGTACATTTGTTTTTGGGAATTGTTCCCCCATTCAAGTTATATTACTCATATATTACAAGTAAGCCATGATTTCCTATCTGTGATGGGTTTCTTCTGTTTGACTAGTGATATTTTTGTATACACAGTTGTAACGATTTTATTTTAATCCACTGTTTTGAGTACCTGTATTTTTTCTGTGTAACCTATAGTTGACTTACAAATTTTATTTAGAATAATTTATGTTTGCTTTCTTACATTGTCTTTGTAATCTTACTTATTTCAATTGAATATTTTAATATAGTGAGTCTGTGGAATTGCTGTTTTTTGTACTTATGGATTTTTCCTGCAATAATTTTGGATTTGATTTTTTTACTGTTGTTGGTGAAATTACTTAATGTAAATGCTAATTAGGAGTGTTCTAGTTGCGAGATAGTACTTTTTGCTATTTTGACTTTTTCTAACGCATTTCAATTAAAAGTTGTTTAGATAAAATCTACCACGATTGCCTTTTTGTTTACAGTGTACCATCTATCATTGATGTTATCAAGGCTGTATTTGTTAGGGTGATGTATGTAAATCAAATGGTTGTATTTTTGGGCCTGAAAAAATGAAACTCCTAGTTTTACTGGTAAAATACATACACAAGTACATATCTGACAATATGAACCTGAATTGTGTAACATTTTCTGTATATGTGTAAATATTCTTATTCTGAGTTTATGGATTTAAACAATAGCCTACAATTTTTGTCATGTTAATTTCCAATGTGTAACTTGGGTTGGGGTTTGTGTAGTTTAGTTTGAATTTTTCGTTTATGTAAACACCACTTAACTATTGTGTATTAATCAGTACAATATACGATTCCATTTTTTTATCACATCTACATTCTAGCAAACAGTATACCAAGTGCCTTGATTATTGCTGACCAAAGGAAGGAAATTATACCAAAGTTTTGTAATAAATTTTTATTTAACCTTGATTTGTGGAAGGCTGGCATCATAGTGACGTCTCGAGAAAGGACCTAAGATGTGGCTGACTAAGACCGTCTTATTTTTTAAGACAGCATTCTTCAGTACCATGTTTCAAGGTTGGTGAATATGCCAAGCTTCTTCAAGGCCACCTTCTTCAAGACGAAAGACTAGCGTTTTTGGTCAATCTTATGGCTTAACGAAGCATGTGCTCAATACTTGAATAGGATGCCGAGTGTATGTGAATATTGCCAAGTAATTATGATCTGGGCTGCTTATATTTTGGTTACCGTTGCTTTTGAGAAGGAGACTTCAGTATTTTGTGCAAAATACTTTTTATTGAGAAAATTTGTAATCAGCGTTAACCAAATAAATTTATAATGCATGAAGGAAACTAAATTCTATAATGTTCAGCTCTACAACATAGAACTATTGTACTTCATGTCTAGATAAAGTGTGGCGGTAAATCAAAAAAATTCGCAAAGTAGTGTAGTTAATAATTAAAGAAACAGTAATGCGAAATTGCCTGCTACTTGATTGTCATCTCTGTTTATGTGTAAGGCAGCCGATAACATTTGATCGTTCAATTTGTGAGTGTGATAAGTTTATTGGTTGAGGTTGCAATAATGTTTTTTGGGAGACACTTATTTCACCCCTATAAACCACAATTTATTGAATGATCTTATCACCGCTTAAAGTGCCTTTCAAGATGCTTTAAAAAGGTAATAATCTTGTTACTATAGCTACAAAATTTTGAACCACAAATACTACACTTTTTGTGCCTTTATCAGAATACTAAAAATTTAAGCATTTGATTATCGAAAATTACACGTGTATTTCAAGAGAAATTATTACATTAAAGTTTGTATGCCATTCAAAAAATTAATTGCCATATTAGAAAATAATACGGAGCTGGTTGGGATCAAGCCATCTCCAAAATGTTATTCTACTTTAATGTTTTAAAACCACCAATGCTACCAACTACAATATAGTTTAATTTAAAGAATATTAAACTCTCATTAGAAATTACCATTTGTTAAACTGTCAAACAGGCAGTTAGTATTTCTGCATGTTAAAATATTTTATAATTTTGAAATAAATGCGTTTTACGTACATTTAACTATTTTTTAAAGTTTACCTTATTTGCTGACAAATGGCCATCATAACAAGTATTTCATCATGTGAATTTTTTTGTTTTTGAAGTAAATGCATATTCTGTATATTTGAACTGTTACAAATTTTAAAAGCTGATTTTCATAACACGTAGAAAAATGTATATACCCCCATAGGAAAAAAATCGCACGGGGTAAGATCCGGGCTTCTTGGGGGTCAATGATGAAGAGCCTGGTCACCAGCTTCTTCTCGACCAATGCAGCGTTTCGGCAACGTCTCGCTCAGGTATCCGCGAACAGCTAGGTGCCAATGGGGTGGCACACCATCCTGCTGGAAAATGAAGTCCCCCGCCGCCACTTATAACTGAGGAAACAACCACTCTGTAAGCATGTCCAAATAAGGAATTCCAGTATCAGTGGGCTCGTGAAAAAAGAAAGGGCCGAAAACTGTCTCTTTGGATACAACGCAAAACACGTTCACTTTGGGGGAAGTGCGCTCGTGTTCGGTGGTTTCATGTGGAGGCTCCTGACCCCATATCCGCACGTTGTGCCGGTTCCCCTTACAATTTGTATGGAAGGTCGCTTCATCGCTGAAAACCAGTTTAGACATAAAGGCATCGTCTACCTCGTTCTGGGCAAGAACGAACGTGCAGAAACCACGTCTCAGTTCTTTATCCCTTCGGTAAGAGCCTGTACAACTGTAACCTGTTTTGTACAGCAATCGCTTTCGCAACACTGTCCATACCGTCGGTTGAGGGATTTCCATTTCCCGGCTAGCTTGTCGAGTTGATTTTCTCGGATTACGAACGAACGCTTGTTGAATCCGTTGCACATTATTTTCGAACACACGCGGCCGCCCGGAACTTTTGCCTTTGCAAAGGCACCCTGTGTCACGGAACTGACGAAACCAACTTATGATACTCCACCTATCGGGAGGACGACGTCTGTATTTGCGACGGAATCCTCGTTGAACAGTAACCGATTCACATTTAGTAAACTGAATAACACAGAACGCCTTCTGTTGTTCCGTCACCATCGTGATGCGGACTAGCACACAACACACGCTCATAGTGCGACGACAGACGCTCCCAGTGTCATCTCTCGGCACATGAAGAAAACATCAGACCGTCCCCTTCACATTGACGTGTCTAATGCAAGCTCGCTCCCCCCTCACCAACTCAAACCGAGAGTTACAAACGCCATCCAAACCGAAACCCCGGACATGCTGACAAGAGCGTGGAACGAGTTTGATTATCGCGTAGATGTCGTTCGGGCCGCTCATGGTGGTCACATTGAACATTTATGAATGTATGGTAAACGAACTTCACGGTTCCACGCTTCATTTGATTGGTCAATTAAGGTTGTAGGTTTTTTTGGTTTTGATATTATAGATCTTCGAAGTTGGGGTATTCTTTTATACTCACCCTGTATTTTGACAGGAATAATCACAACTTCAAGGAAGGAAAAAGTGTGACATAACGTAAGGGAATTCCTTATTTTGTTGAAAGAAATATCTTATGAGAATGTCTAAAAATACAGCAGTCTGTCACCCTGTTATCTAAAAAGGCATTTCAATGCATAATGCATATAGTAGTGAACTGGTACATCTTGATTGAAGTGATAAACGTTTAATTTTCGACTAGATACTGCCCACAGTTTAAATCAACATCTCTACTCTCTTAGTTTAGGATGCCTTTATACCAAGTAAAATGGTAAATACGGCTTTTTTTTTCTTCACAAGTGCTTGGGATTACCTGCACACCTCTACTAATTTAATTTATGAAATTTGTGAATGCATACTGATGAATGGGGTCAAGACTAACCACTTGGTTATAATTAACAAATGATTTACACAAGACAGCAGATATGGGGTAAAATCAAAAAATTTACTCTATAAGGATAAAACTTTTGCCCCTCTAGAATTTTTCTTTGTTTAGTTTGATTTGTGATCTTCAGTCACCAGTTTATTTAGTCTATTTCTGCCTATCCCAGCTGGTGGTGATGCCACTTACAGGCAGAAAGGTATGCCTGTAACAGTAGCCTTATGAGCATTAAACCACTCTCGCACATATACATAAAATTTAGAATCAATACTGATGATCTTTTTAGCTTTCCAAAATGAAATATTTGGTCAACACCTTGAATCGAGTAGTTTTGATCTCAGGCAATAAGGTGGACATTAAATTCTATGATTTTACAATCTAGTTGGACTTTCACAATCTCCACCACGGATTCAAGAACAGCTTCCTGGTTTACTCCTTGGACGCATGGGTCTACTGGGTTTCGAGTATATGGTGTTATGTGCATCTTATTACTACGCCATGTCTTAAATAGTAATGTACACTAGTACTACATAGTAACTACACATATTTAGTGGACTTTTAAGCACGACAGATGTGCCTGCATGATGCAAGTATCATTTCCAGCAAAATACCACAAGCACCTGCTGGGTTGCAGTATTTCAACCAAAGGTTGAAAAAGTGAAGGTAGGCCTAGACTGAATAAGATTTGATCTACACATACTGCAATTTTGAAATCCAATATATTCTAAAAATATATAAAAGGCAAGACAAATTCAATCTAAGTGCTGTAAACAAGGGTTATTTTGCAACTGCAGGGGTAATCTTACACAGCTCAGAACGTTGGTTTTTGCAATTTGGAAAGTGAAAATCTAACTGTTTTTGCCATTTGGAAGGTGAACATTGAACTGAAGCTGAGTATTTAAATCTTCAAATTTTATCTGTCCAGGTCAAATTTGATATTCCTTCCACGAAATGGCTTCAAAACAAGCATTTTGAATGATGCAAAGTAACCCTGGTTTATGGTATTTTTCAGTTGCTTGAAAATGCTGACAATACAAATTTAGAAGATGCCAAAGTATATTGTGGAATGTTTTAATATGCATGGCGTTGCAGATTGGTGTTACAATTGACAGGTAAGGATTCAAATGTTTCAGACTAATAATTGGAAAATAAAATGTATCTGAGTGCTTTATATATTCACTCTTAAAATATTGTGGCATGTATTTGCAAGTCAGTCTGCACACCTTGACTGTATGTAACTTGCAAGGTCATTCACAAAAATATCAGATGTGTAATTACAATAAGCAGTCGTGAAGAAAAAGTGACATATCCACTGCTGTACAGTACAGTAGACCAAAATTGCTTTTCCTAGATGCTAGAGATAGACCATTATATGAACACAGAAAACATTGCTAAGAATGTGCAAACATTTAATACTGGTAAATTTTAATGACATGGGTTACACTGTCTACTTAATGTAAACATTGGAGTTTACTGCCATAAATTTCTGTGCAAATTTGACTGGATTTGAGTATATGTGGAAACTAAAATATTTTGCATAAATATGCCCATTACAAGTCACTGCCACAAACATGGTATCTTGAAAGATAAATAATTCATAATTAAGTTTTATGCTACGGTTGTTTGGAAATTAACGTAGAATATTTTTGGAGTTGTACAAACGGGAACTCCAAATGGGTCTAGATGGATCCATTTATTTTCCGATATTGTATATACATAGGATAAGGGACAACGTTTGTAGGGGTTATAACAACCATCCTTTTAACATAATTTTGGCAAATTTCTTGGGAAAATAATACGCGAAAATTAATTAGAAACAAACACATAACAATACTAAAACATGCCTTTATATTGACGTGTGACGCCTTTTGGAATAGAAGCCTCGCTGACCCCCTTTGCGAGCGCCTCCCAGTTGACACGTGTCACGAGGCACGTGGCCAGCCAGAACGGATCGCAGTTACACATGTCGCTGAGGCGTAGGCCTCCCTAACACCTTCCCACCCCTTACGCCCCTAGCAAGCCCATGAGATTTGTTGAGCCTAAATTCAGAAAATACACACCGAGAAATAGCTGACAGAGTAAGCTAGGGGCAAGGTGCCACCTCCCCCCGCCCCCTAACCTTCAGGAACCAGGGCACGTTTTGTGAAAGGCATTGTTCTGTTTTCGTCCCACCACCCCCTCCCCCAACAAGGCGACACGTGCCGACA
>NQII01000139.1:280532-299810 GCA_002778355.1 Clitarchus hookeri | reverse complement strand
CATAATTATACATTGTTATATGTGGAAATGGTGTAAAAAATACTATCGCATTGCTAGACAGTTGGTTCAGAATCGCTATGTTAGATCTCACAGGCTGACTACCTTGTTTCAACAGGCTTTTTGTAATTTAAATATTTTCTTCTTTATTTGTGGCGAAATTGTACATGAAATGCAATGTAATCTTATAAAATTCCACCTTCATCAACGATGTCTATTTTTGATATTTAACTTTATACGTAACTACNTATGTTAGATCTCACAGGCTGACTACCCTGTTTCAACAGGCTTTTTGTAATTTAAATATTTTCTTCTTTATTTGTGGAGAAATTGTAATGCAATGTAATCTTATAAAATTCCACCTTCATCAACGATGTCTATTTTTGATATTTAACTTTATACGTAACTACGTGCAGAGCATACAAACCACATATACATTTATTTGTCACATTTGCAATTCAGGAATAACATCAGGCTTGATATTTGACCATCCATTTCGTTGTTTCATTATATTGTTAATCAAAAACCTGAAGAAACATATGCTGGATCTCTTTGGTATGTTATAGAAGCTGCCACGATGGGTGTGATATATAATTTTCCAAACAGTATGTTTCCTTATACTCAGACATTCGTTNTGTTATAGAAGCTGCCACGATGGGTGTGATATATAATTTTCCAAACAGTATGTTTCCTTATACTCAGACATTCGTTGGAAATTCTCCATTGCCGAAGATGAAAGAACACCGTGATGTTTGAGAACTGCAAATCATCTCCGGAACTGGAGAAAGTCCTCTCAGATTCTGAGTCTTATACAACTACACCATCGTCATGGAATTTCAAAAACAATATATNGAACTGGAGAAAGTCCTCTCAGATTCTGAGTCTTATACAACTACACCATCGTCATGGAATTTCAAAAACAATATATGCAATATCTTCTGTTATGTCACATGGAATGTTTATCTTAATACCTTTCCTGCAGTCAAAAATCGTGTCACTGTCTCTATTGTTATCATTATACTGTAATATTCTCNATTTATCTTAATACCTTTCCTGCAGTCAAAAATCGTGTCACTGTCTCTATTGTTATCATTATACTGTAATATTCTCCTCTTGACTATTTTTATTTCATCTTCCTATTCTTCACATCCATATTTTTTTCCCCTTCAGATTCATAGAAGTCAAATCTGTTTCGGAGCCCTTACACGTGACTGTTTAATGATATATATACATATATATATTAGGACTATTTAATTCAAATTAGTAGTAATATTTTGAAGATCCCTGCTCACTTAATCAAATCTCTTTAAAATATTTCGTTAATATCCCGGTCTTTAACTTAGCAAATAAAGCACACAAACCTCCAGCCTCAGCTAGAGTTTCCGGTTTTTCACAATGGCTGTTGGTAATTTTTGTGGCAGCTGAATGAAAAGCATGGTAGGATGATGTCAGTGCTCGGCCTGCATCATGTCTTGCAGACCACCATGTTGTTGACAAAGCCTTCGGCAGTAGCTTGATATCAGCATTACTTGTTTTAATTTCACTTTGGAGAACTTCCCACCTGCCTGTCGACTCACTGAGGAAAACATACATTTTCTGCACGAACATAAAATAAGCAGTCATTTTTAAGCAACAAAAAAGCAGCTGACGCTCCTTATATATTCAAAGAATGTGTTGCGCATGACACGAAAAGTGCCAGTGGATTGTGCNATGTCTTGCAGACCACCATGTTGTTGACAAAGCCTTCGGCAGTAGCTTGATATCAGCATTACTTGTTTTAATTTCAATTTGGAGAACTTCCCACCTGCCTGTCGACTCACTGAGGAAAACATACATTTTCTGCACGAACATAAAATAAGCAGTCATTTTTAAGCAAAAAAAAAGCAGCTGACGCTCCTTATATATTCAAAGAATGTGTTGCGCATGACACGAAAAGTGCCAGTGGATTGTGCNAAAAAAAGCAGCTGACGCTCCTTATATATTCAAAGAATGTGTTGCGCATGACACGAAAAGTGCCAGTGGATTGTGCGATTTGATTTCGGCTTGTAGTCCATCATAAGCACCTGCCATGTGAGGAGCGGTGCCATGAGACGGTCCTGTGCAGTCTTTAATGTCAATCACATAATATGAAAGAATTTTCAGTACAGTTATTTCTAAACTGTGAGCTCTGTGGCCAGTCTGGGACAATCGTGACAAATCTTTCTACAGAGTCGCCACTCTCTGAAACTATTCATACAATGAATGCAAGTTGATCACAGTGAGTAATATCAGCAGAAAAATCTACAGAAATCAAGTAATATTTACTGGCTTTCAGTTCAGCAAATATTTCATTCTCCACGTGTTGTAGCATTGACTGAAAGAATACACTACATATGTTTATATGCAAGTAACTAACATGGTCTGTTCCTGGGTTACCGTAAGTCACTAAATGAATCCTTAAAAAAGGATCATTCTCTGAAATAAAATCCATAAGTCCCAGGAAGTTCCCGTTGTCATTTGGGCCAACAGTTTCATTGGACCTTCGAAAAGTTAAGCCCTTCTTTCCAAGAAATTTTATCATGCTCATGACTATGCAAAATCTGTTTTCTGTACAAAACACCTTTCAAGTATTGCTCATGAAGCTTAGAATCTACTTTACCGAACACTTTTTTCTCTAGATATATAAGTTTTCCATTATTCCTACGTTCATGGCTTCGCACATGTTCATTGAAACGATTTTCATGTTTCCAATAATAGAATCCTGTAAAAAACATAACCAAATTTTTGTTTTCAATTCCAGAAAAAAATTTACAAGGAGTGCAAAAAAAAATATCTTCACTCTCTGAATATCGTAGCCACTCCCTCATTATAGTTTCACCATTTTTTAATTTTATGAAAAACTTAGTTTTGGTAGCTGATCTTGAAACTGTTCCATACACACACTTAGAAATNCACCATTTTTTAATTTTATGAAAAACTTAGTTTTGGTAGCTGATCTTGAAACTGTTCCATACACACACTTAGAAATGTTGAAATCCAGCTCATTTAGATTTTCTTGAGCGGGAATGTTCTCGATAATAACACCGATAATCTCTTCATCTACGGAAGGCCATTTAACTGGGTCCGAGAAGCCAACTCCAGTAAGGTTACCACAATCATTAACAGATATAGATGTCGAATCTGTAGCTGATGGCGATGAGTTATCCTCCGTTAACAAGTCATTGTTTTCTTCTCCCCCGGAATTTGAGCAACTAGAGCTCGCAGTCTCAATAATACCAACTATGCTTTCATCTAGTGGCTGAGAATCCTCAGCGGAAGATTGAGGATTAGTCCACGGTTTAAAAAATTTGTCAAATTTCGGCACCTGGTTCAAAACCACAGAAATGTCTTTTTCCTTCTGTTTGTTTATTTTTCGACGCTGTGCGCTACTCAACTTACTCATCCTAGTAAAATACTGAAAACAACCATGAATTACCCTAGTATTTACCCCATGCACATTCACCTTTTATCAGCAAGCATCGCTCGGCAACGATCGTGAAATTAAAATAACATCGCCATCAGGATGATAGCTGCTGCAGTACAGGCGCGGACGTCGTGAGAGATACTCGGTGGGCCTCGCCCTGTGATGCGGCATGTCGGGAACCGAGGTGGTGCAGCCCTCGAAACACTCCTTGCACGAGAGGGAGTCCCGTATGTCTTCGTCCTGCTCCAGGTAGCCCGGCAAATACTTGAATACGGTCGAAATTTCGTAAGGTGCGTAGACCAGGAGAAATTCTTTTGGCAGGTACGGTAACTCGTCCCGTTTGTCCAAGGCACTAAGCGAGCGCACTCTTACAAATGCCAATATGGCTGAAGGGATTTTATGGCCGCTCGGACAACATGCGTAAATTTCTAAGAGAGAGTAAAAATGACTGATTTCCTAAGGGGGCTCAGGGTGCGTCTTATAAAGAGTTTTAAGGGGGAAAAATAGTCCGCCCTCGCGATTAAAGTAGGCTGCCGATTGGTCGGAACGAAGTTTTAAAAAAACACCCTAGTAATTAGCCAATGAGAAACAGTGGCGGAGCAATTAAATATATTGGAAGGTGGGCAATTAGCCAATGAGAATCAGGGGTGGGACAATTGGTAAAATAAATATATATTGGAAGGGGAGTGGAGGGGGTCAGTCATCTGCTGGGCGTAGTACTGGGTCAGCACCAGCAATTTAAAACAAATGACAAACGANTGCTGGGCGTAGTACTGGGTCAGCACCAGCAATTTAAAACAAATGACAAACGAAACAACCAAGATGGCGGTCGAACGAAGGCGAGAGACACACTGAGGTAATGTATAAACAAATAACAAACGAAGAAAACAAGATGGCAGACGGTGGCTGTGACGCCTACCAATATGGCGGACTGCACCTACCAAGATTGCGGACTNCGAAGAAAACAAGATGGCAGACGGTGGCTGTGACGCCTACCAATATGGCGGACTGCACCTACCAAGATTGCGGACTGCACCGACCAAAATGGCGGACTGTAGCTGTGACGGCTACCAAGACGATAGACTGCACCTACGAAGATGGTGGAATGAGTATGTGTGGAGGAGAATGTGGGGGGACCTCCGGAAATTTACGTTTTTAAAATAATTTTAAAATATTTTTTAATATAATTTTTTTTTTAATTTTGTAATTTTGAAATTTTTTTTTGGGAAATTTTGGATTTTTGAGGTTAAAGGTTAAGGTCATGGTCACCTGTATTCAATATGGCCACCGGCCGACCAGAATGACCGAGCACGAACAGCTCCGACGCTCCGGTCCCAGGTCCCGATGTGCCAAAGTCCCCATAATCCCTCAACTTCTGACTTACTGGATTACTACCGGGCAAGTAGTATACAGTGTCGTCCATATGCACATACTCATTAGGATTAGGCGAGGTTTCCTCTATTTTATTAGAGCCCTTGCGTTTATTCTTACGGTGGTATGGCGAATATCGTTTGACACNTTAGGCGAGGTTTCCTCTATTTTATTAGAGCCCTTGCGTTTATTCTTACGGTGGTATGGCGAATATCGTTTGACACACTTCTTGCCTGCCTTACCATTGTAGGGTAAGGTTCTTGACTGACCTTGTACATGCACACCGTTTTGATCAAATGTCATCGCTTTTTAATCTTACGTGTTGTACTGAATAATGCGTACCCTAGGATTATTGTTAGTGTTGCCTGGGTTTGGTTGATACCTAGTGTGTGTCTGCTGGTACAATGATGGTGTGCGAACTTGAACTGGTCTCTCAGGATCGCGATGCCGCACCTGTTTCTCTCTACCTTTCAGTCTGATCGATCTTAAGTATTTGTTGGCGGAAATCAGATAATGAAGTGAAAAGCCTGTCTGCCCACCTGTCCTATTACCTAGGTGGCAGCTGTGATATAATCCCTTCCGCCAGTTTATTATCTTCCATAGGGGCATTCAAGTATCGAGTTCTCTCAAACACCTCACTGAAATGTTGTTACTCCGCTTAGGTTCANTATCTTCCATAGGGGCATTCAAGTATCGAGTTCTCTCAAACACCTTACTGAAATGTTGTTACTCCGCTTAGGTTCATACTTCTCCAGCTGTAGTCACACCCTCAAATTTCCCTGTATTCTAGCATTCCAGTTTTGATCTAGAGATACGCGCTTGAAAAGCTCGAACGAGTGCACCTGTTCCTTGATGAGTTCCCACCAAAAATAAGCCGCTGACTTTAGGCTACGTCCGAGACATAAGAGTAGTTCGTTATCTGCCAAACCAACAATTTAGCGTATTCCTCAGTTTTCTTAAGGTAAATAACAGGATTTTCAACACTGCAACCGGGAAAAGTTGGAATCCCTTCCGACCATTGTTTAGCCAGGGGATGTAACAGCGCGGCTTTCGGATTGAAATAGCGCTTGTGTGTGGAACTGAATTTTCATGAACTGCCGGAAATGTAGTTTGAGGGGTGGCATCGCTGAAATGTGTTGGTGTGCGTGTAGGGTTAGTTTCGATTCGAAACTCACTCAACTTAACATTAATTGCAGCTAACTTTGCTTGTAGGTCAGTGCTCTGTTTTTCCAAACTCTGTTTAACATTATGGCAGGTGGCTTCGGTTTGATTAATTCGACCGTTAATGTGACGTTTAAAATTTTGTCAAATGGTGATTTATGTTGGCCATTACGTCAGCTTCCGGTATTGGTGAAGTAGCAATAGGCTGATTTTTCACTTGGGGAATACGGGTTTCCAATTCGGTAATTTGAACTTCAATCGAACCACGTGTGTCCTGTNAGGCTGATTTTTCACTTGGGGAATACGGGTTTCCAATTCGGTAATTTGAACTTCAATCGAACCACGTGTGTCCTGTAATTTACTCGTTTAGCTAGAACTTCAACTGAATTCTGCACACCGTTAACGTTGGATTTGACAGCTGTTATTTGTTCCTCGGTGTTATCTAAGGCGTGTGAAATGCGCTCGTCCACCCTGTTTTCAAGACGTTCAAAACTCTCTCGTAGCGACTCAATTTTGCTTGTTTGTGTTGCCATTGTGTTGGACAAATCAGTTACAGAATTTTACAAAACAGTAACAGTGGTATAAGTATGTTCAACTTGCGACGGCAATGTTTGAATGTTCGTATGCAATTGATTTGTGAGTTCAGATAATGTACCATTCACTGCTCAAATTATTGATTTAAATGTACAAATTTATTTTCAGAACTCAAATTTGGTTGAGCGATTTGTGTCTGCAAATCAGCACCTTTCTGTGACATTTGTTCAATTTTGCTTTTTAAACTCGAACTCTGCCGTGATATTTCTTCCAGCAAACTAGTATTCTGCTGTGTAATTGGCTCGAAAATTCTTTGCATAAATAAATCTAGTGTGGAAAGGGCACTAGTGTCGATGGTAGAACTCGGCCTGACATNAGGCTGATTTTTCACTTGGGGAATACGGGTTTCCAATTCGGTAATTTGAACTTCAATCGAACCACGTGTGTCCTGTCATTTACTCGTTTAGTTAGAACTTCAACTGAATTCTGCACACCGTTAACGTTGGATTTGACAGCTGTTATTTGTTCCTCGGTGTTATCTAAGGCGTGTGAAATGCGCTCGTCCACCCTGTTTTCAAGACGTTCAAAACTCTCTCGTAGCGACCCAATTTTGCTTGTTTGTGTTGCCATTGTGTTGGACAAATCAGTTACAGAATTTTGCAAAACAGTAACAGTGGCATACGTGTGTTCAACTTGCGACGGCAATGTTTGAATGTTCGTATGCAATTGATTTGTGAGTTCAGAAAATGTACCATTCACTGCTCAAATTATTGATTTAAATGTAGAAATTTATTTTCAGAACTCAAATTTGGTTGAGCGATTTGTGTCTGCAAATCAGCACCTTTCTGTGACATTTGTTCAATTTTGCTTTGTAAACTCGAACTCTGCCGTGATATTTCTTCCAGCAAACTAGTATTCTGCTGTGTAATTGGCTCGAAAATTCTTTGCATAAATAAATCTAGTGTGGAAAGGGCACTAGTGTCGATGGTAGAACTCGGCCTGACATCGGCGTTTTCAATTGCCGTTACATTGGTTTCAGTCTCATTCGCCAAGTCATTATTCTCACGTTCCTGCGTGTTAATTAAACTTTCGTTATAACTTGTCGTTCCTTCCTCCTTGTACGTAGGTGTACCTGGAACGCTTATTGTATTTTATTGTATTGGAGTCGTAATCGGACACGACTTCATTCTCCATGTCGCGTAGATTGTGTAGCGAGTTGCGAAGGAAATACGGATCGCTCTCAAGCCAATAACTCATTAAAATCTTTTAAGAATTGTTCTACCTTTACAGGGCTACACGTTGGTCGCGCCACGCTGTGTTGAAGGAAAATATGTATATAAATAAATTAAATATTTACTTGTGTGTGTATTAATTTAAAACTGGGCCTGAAAATTGCATGAACTATTGCAGAGAGAGAGTGTGTGTGTGTGTGTGTGTGTGAGAGAGAGAGAGAGAGAGAGAGTATTTGACAGACGTCGGCACCTTTCTCCCTGCAATCTGACAACCAACTCATGCGCGCAATGCCTTAAAGAATACGCACATGGAAAGAAAACTTACCAATTTCCAAATTTGTAGCTTTTAAACAGCAGAAAGGATAGGAAACAAGGCACATGAAAGCAATAAACCCATAATAATTTAAAACAGGAAACACTCAAAAATTACACCAGGCAGATGATAATTCATACACTTTGAATGAATGCAACCAAGAAAATATGCTAACTGCAGACGACACTGCTTTAACATAACACATATTAACTGGGATAATTAGGTTTATTAAATTAAATCAGACGTAGTTGCAAATGAAAAATATAGAAATTACTGTGGAAATTAAAATAAAAATCAACCTGACAATAGATAAAATTCTACTAACAGTCAGGCAAATTAAAATATTAAAATCAATTTGACTATCACCTCTCTTTTGTGATCCATTTTAAATTTCAAATTACATGACAACACAACTGATACTGGAGATTCTGACTTCAATAAAACAAAATTATCAGTCCCAAATTAAGATGCTGGAAATTATTACACCTCGGCTAGCGTGCATGATATAATTAAAATCTCAGATCTCTGGAAATCCTAGGTAGTTAAAACTGTAAAAACTTCCAAATAAAATTAATGGAAATAAGTTTCAGAAAGAATTTAACTCTTGATGAGAAACAGAAAAAATTCATTGAAGTATGATGACTGGAAGGTAACGTAAGCCTTTAAGAATACTCAACTCATTCTTCCGAAGTGGAGTCGGCAGCGTCAGTTGAATAAAACCCAGCCAAAAGCTAAAATCTGGCGTTTCAGGACTCTCGCTTGTCCTACGCCGGCCTAACTGATAACAACTTCCGGGAGCAGTGCAGCACGTCACAACTTGCAACTGACGTTAAAGGTCAAACCTGTTTTCGGATGTATTAAAGGGATCTGGGGTGGGGAAACAAAACCACTTGTTACATCATACACTTTATTGTTCTTATCGGTTAGGCCGGAAGTCCTTCTTTTGATAATTTAACCTTGCTCTTATGGGTAATCGCTGAGGTTCCGCTGCGGCAGCGACTATTCTTACTGAGAGCTGCCGCGGAATGCTTCAGTTATATACAAGCCTTGTTCTGGAGCAGTGCGTTTCTAAATGGTTGTGAATCCCAATTAGTTTTCACAGAGCCACGAGGCGAGCACGTTGCTAATAAGAGAAGACATATTTCAAGACCTGTTTTTCGGAATATTGGTTCTTTCGATTGTGATGTTATGAAGGACGATAATGTCCTCTCAACACCTCTCCTAAGCTTACGCTGGGCAGTCTTGGCAACATTTACTGAAAAATCGCCGTACAAAAATTACGGTGGACTGCCTTCCATCATGTTTGATTTGAGAGTCTCGGGGTCCACACACGAAGACAATAACTAGGAAAAGTATCTAATATCTACAATTGTAAAAGTTAATTTCTCTGAGATGCAAAAATTAACTTACATACATATATTTTAATAGGCTGCAGCAAAGAGAAAATACAACTACATTAACTTCTACCACTGAATATAAACTGCACTCTGTAGTAAAATTACAATACTAAAGGAAATAAAATTATAAATAAATTTAAGAGAAGTTGTCCTAAATATACAATTCTAAACAAACTAAATGAAACGTAATTAAACAAAACAAGCGTGATGAGATTTAAATATACTGACTCAATTCAGATCTAAATAAATAAATATGTGGGATGATACTGCTTCGCTACAATATCTGTACTACTTTGGACAATGGATTTAACACACAGTTTATGCATGGTTAAATCCGGATGTGGGGGAATTTGAATATATGTCTGGGAGGGAGTGAGGCTGTCACAAGAATGGCTTTACTGACGAAGCCGATGAGAAGCGCACTTCGTACACCACCTGCAATCGATTATTTTAGAAAGGAAATGAGGCCATTTTCAACTGAATGTTCTATATTTGAACACTAATAATTTACTTTGAAGACAGGAAGATTAATAAGATCTGCCGATATGAGATTCGCATGTTTATCCATAAATTTGGATTCGATTAAACTGTGATTTACCCATACATACTGTACTTTATAATAATCCCATAAGAGCACAGAACCAGGTTAAAAAAATATGCGACATATAAATTTATTACTGAGTGCTCAAGCCCCAGCAAAGCTGGTTTACCAGTTTAATATTTATTTAATTTGTAGTGTTTCCTTACTTGCAACATGATTTCACGAGTGCCATCAATTCGGTAAATTGACTTTTCTAATAATTGTTAACCAACTGGACTAGCTCTTCACATCTTTCAGAATAATATTTTACAGAAGAAAATTTTCTTATAGCTTGTTTTTGTTGATAGTTCATTTTTAATAGAATCTACTATGCTACTATGTTCCTAGTCTTAACAATAATTTACTTAAAAAATGAGTTGTAATCTCTTTCTTGTCCGAATGGAGCATATTAACCCAGAGGTTAGTTTAGCATACAGGTCGGCCTAAAATTCCTCTTAGAAGAATATAGAGTACTCTTATACAGTACTGAACCATCCAGTAGTTTCCTGTTAATTTCTGAAAAATTCCGAAGACATGTAATATGAAGCTGAAATAACTTTGTTCCCCGCCTCACTATGCCTTTCAAGAATATGCACGTGGTTACCCCATTACACACTCCCATTATCGCGNCACACTCCCATTAACGTATATTCACAACTAAACACTGGGTGGAACCATTACTTGATGGTATCCAAGCTAACATTGGTAAACGAAAATATCGTACTCAAAGAGTACACTAACCATGGATATTGCTATTCTCATATTTTCAAGACCAGGGCCGGATCTCCCATTATACCGACTAGGTCCGGGCCTCGAGCGACACATTTTAGGGGGCGGCATGACATGACACGCAAAATAGCGATGTATATACATATGTTTCAACGTTTTTGTATAGCTGTGTGCTAGAATAGAAGGTATATCAATTCTAGAATAAATTCAATTAATGTAACTGGTAAGTGTTTGGGAGACAATTGTTTAATGATATTAATATAAGTCCTTGTTGCCTCCATACCCACCAACACCACATTCCAGTTTATACACTGAAGAGCCAAAAACACTGGTACACCTTCCTAATATCGTGTAGTCCGCCCCCTCTCCCCCCCTCAATTTCGAGCTAGCAGAAGTGCCGCAAGATGACGTGGCATGGACTCGACTAATGCCTGAAGGTATGCAGGGGGCAATTCACACCATGAATCCTGCAGGGCAGTCCACAAATCCAATCTGCGCCAATTTGAGAAAGGGTTGCACGTCTGTCACGTTTAATGATTCTCGTCAGTCGTCGTTTGTCCCGTTCTTTCACGATCTTTTTCCGGCCGCAGCGATGTCGAAGATGTGGTGTTTTACCGGATTCCCGATATTCACGGCACACTCGTGAAATGGTCGTACGCTAACATCCAAATGTTATCGCTACCTCGGAGATGGTATGTCCCATCTCTCGTGCGCCGACTATAACACCACGTTCAAACTCACATAAATCTTGATAACCTGCCATTGTAGCAGCAGTAACCGATCTAGCTGTCGACAGCATCGCGTTACTCTGTTTGGTTACCTCTGTTATTTGCATACGCACGCCTATACCAGTTTTTTTTGGCTCTTCAGTGTATTTATCAGAGGACATAAACTGGTATAGATGGAGAATGAAACTTTCTAGTGGGTCTTCGTTGAGTTTCAGGTTTTCAAGTTTCGCTCCACTAGCAGCTGACGAGTGATAGTACTTTGTTTTCATTTCTAACTAAAGTTTTCTTAATTGCAACACAAATAAAGGCACGGAGTTTGTGATTTATGATTAAAATGTTTTACTGGTGCTGAAACCTGATCGTGGCATGCAATGTAGCTGCGTGCGGCCAGATATTTAAAAGGAAACACAATACACTTGACAGTTGATTAGCACAAATAATTTAGTACACAATAATTGTACTAGCTATGAGAGCTATACAAATTATGATTATAAAATGAACTTACATGAATTTTTTTGAGCTGAAACAGAAATGTTTACTGTCGTATAAAACATATAATTACCTAATTAACTTAAAACACTGTATTTAACTTAAAGAAAAATTCTTATTGACATCAAATATTAGAGATGATTGAAATATCGGTATTGGTGAAAAATACTTAAACAATTTTATTACTGGCATTTACCCAGTGTCCAAATAGCTGTCGATTATAAAGATAGAGAAAAGTGGTCCGTACAGAATGAAGGGGTGGTAGATAGATTTTTATTGGTCTGAACATGTCTCCAACATTTCATTACGGTTTGCCAATTGTACTTTCATAATTATGTGGTGGAATGGTGACATTAAGTTTGTTTGGATTTAGTTCTACAAAAAATTCTGAGGATGCAGTGGTCTAGTGGCTAGATCACTCAACTTCCACTAAGTTGGGGTCAATACTGGACTTTAGCAGGTGGAAAAGTGACGGAAGTTGCCGTGGGCTGAAGGATTCTCAGGGTACTCCTGTTTCTCCCACTGTTACATTCCGTCTCTCCTCAACCTGCACATCACTTAACCCTCACTAGTGCCGAAGACAGCTGTTGATCACCACTATCTCATCAACAGATCGATGCTTTTATATTAAAAATAATATTTATCTTATTTAACTATACCTTCGTCACATTAAAACTCTCAGAGCAATGGTAACAAACTTTAAACGCACATATTCAATTCTGTTAGCACCAAACTACATTAAGTAAACATTTATTTAGAACAATTCGTTATTAACAACAGCTTTATATACGAATTTGTTGCAAATTTAAGAGGAACAGAAATATTGAACCATTATGAACATCTTAAAACTGTGTCAGCAGCTTATAATCATACAAATTTGATGAGGGGAGGTGTAAAAAGCGCACTGTGAGGTATCAGGAGACTAAGGACTGAGAATTAATTCCTGATACAGGAAAATATAATTTTCGTGTTGGTATATACGTATAGTGAAATTATCGATACACTTCGAGAAAAGCTACTAATGCAGTGTACATATTATCGCTTCTTATTACGTAAACGACCTTGAGCCATCCATAGTATAAGGGTCACTGTATCTTAGAGAGCTTCTAAAGATGAAGAAAATGGCAACAAGACAGAATTGTGCAACTTTATACACCTAGAAGGTTTTTCTAAAGTGTATCCAAATGTAAGAATTCCACTTAGAATAATACTTAGTGCTTCATTGACCAACTGTTCAGCCGAATGCTCCTTTAATACTCTACGGCATGTGAAAACCAGCACCCATTTGTAAAACAAAAATTAATCACCATGAACAAATCAGACGAGTACAATGAAGGTTTACACGCAGTATCGTCATAGCACAACACGTGTCTCATTTGTGTTTAATGCAGTTTGCTTGAACGGATGTGCCACTAGGAACTATACATGTCCCTCCAACATTCATAGCTGCCTACAAGAGGCAGGTTGGACGTTTCGGCGCATTGCTCACCACTTGAACCATTCTCCTTATACTGCAAGTCGGTGTTGGATGGAGCGGGATCAGGAAGTTATACACACCTGCTGAGAAAGCTCGGGTCGACCCCAGCATACCACAAGCAAGGAAGATCGTCTCATAATGCGATGGGATATAATCACTCCTCAGGCTTCGCCATGCATCATCTAGGGACATGTCACCGCAGCTGAGGATACACCTATGTCCACCAGTACTATGTCCAGGTGGCTAGCAGAGTAGGATTTGTTGACAAGGCATCTCTTACGAACTGAGAATCGCCCAGCACATGTGACCTTCTGGCAGAAACGGGCAGCATAGCAGCTTGTGGGTTGGAGGAGAAGTATTCAGCGACGAATCACGGTTCTGTCTGGATACACACGACCACCGAATTCAAGTTTGGAGACATCCTTGTCAGCTACATGATCCAAGCTTAATTGTAGAGTGGTACACAGCTCCAACGAGAGGTGTCCTGGTGTAGTGTACCATTTCCTATGATTCATGCACCCCACTGGTGGTGATTGAAGTAACACTAATGGTGCGGTGATACATCCAGGAAATTCTGCTACCATGTGCATTCCCCTTCCTGAGGCAGCTTGACAACCCCATTTTCCAGCAGGATAATGTCTGGTTTCACACAGCACGGGTAACTCTGACCTGCTTTTGTGATATCAACATTCTTCTTTGATCGGCAAGGTCCCCAGACCTCTCACCCACCAAGAATGTTTCGGACCAGATTAGATGGCAACTTCGGCCAGCGGCAACTATCGCAGATTTGGAGAGTCAGTTGCGCCAGATGTGGCGTGATCTTCCTCGGGCGAAGATCCAACGTCTGTATGCCTCCATGCTCGACCTTATTACGCCCTGTCTTCATGTTACAGATGATCCAATGCCAAACTAAGTTCATCCCGCAAGTGTTGGACTCCTGCAATACATGCTTATTGTAGTACAATATTTTGATGTTTTCTGTATTTATACTACCTGGTACTGTGCCTGTACCCATGTACGTGTACCAGCGATGGCACCTTCAGTGTGAGCCATTTTTTCTTGCAAATGAGTGTATTTGTAGTTAACCATGGTAAAAGGCAGTTTATAGACATGGCACTACTGAACATCGAAGGGAGGTTACTGTAGGATGTGGACTTTCAGGGCATTATCACTTCTTTACACAAAGGTAGCCTAAAAAGAATTTATCTCCAAATAAGAAATTATTTACTAAGATAGTTTACTGCTGTTAAAGGTTGTACTTGTATAAAAGGTTTACTAAATATAAAATATTTTCTTTGTTATTAAAAAATACTGGCTACCTATGCATTTCCATTGCACTTATACACCGGAGAGCCAAAAAATTGGTATAGGCGTGCGTATGCAAATAACAGATGTATGGAACCAATCAAGAGTAACCCGATGTGGTCGGCAACGCCTATATAAGACAACAAGCGTCTGCCAAAGTTGCTAGATCGGTTACTGCTGCTATAATGGCAGGTTATCAATATTTTAGTGAGTTTGAACGTGGTGTTATAGTCGGCGCACGAGAAATGGGCCATAGCATATCCGAGGTAGTTATACAATTTGGATTTTCACGTACGACCATTTCACGAGTGTACCGTGAATATCGGGAATTCGGTAAAACATCAAATCTTCGACATCGCTGAGGCCGGAAAAAAGATCGTGAACGAACGAGACAAACAGTGACTGACGAGAATCATTAAACATGACAGACGTGCAACCCTCTCTCAAATTGGCGCAGATTGGATTTGTGGACTACCCTGCAGGATTCATGGTGTGAACTGCCTCCTGCATACCTTCAGACATTAGTTGAGTCCATGCCACATCGTCTTTGGCACTTCTGCGTGCTCACTGGGGTCCTACACGATATTAGGCAGGTGAACCAGTTTTTTTGGCTCTTCAGTGTATTTCATACAGTCAATTGAAATGTTATTACGGACTCTCTCTCTCTTGTGTCCATATATCTTTCCTATTGTTGGAATAGAGCGACGATTAGTGGAGCGAAGATGAAAAATCCTATTGTATCGTGTTTTGATTATTGTAATGTTTGCATATCTGTGGCATTCTTAATCTAGTTTAAACTATTTTTAGATTAGCCTTAAAATGCAAAACAACTGTATGTAAATGTTTCGAAATTAATCATAAATGTTTTTATTTCTTGATGCTGTTCCTAACTGTGTGCGAGGTAAAGGTGGTTCGAGCCCAAATGCAGCATGCAGAGCACAGAAAAAATGCCATGCCAGGAGAGAATATGAAGCCTGGATATAACATACTTTGATTTTGATGGGAAATTGCACTGCCAATGATTATATATATATTATTATAGACATGTATTATAATATATATTATTATAGATTATATATAAACACAGATATTGAGAGAGAGAGAGAGAGGGAGAGAGAGAGAGAGATAGGAAGTGATACCACATCAACAACTTTGTCAAAAGAATGACTATAAGAAATGCCTACAAAAAAGTTAAGTTTACATTAGTAATTTATGAAATTTTATAACAAGTCAATTCAATAACTTAACTATTACATTGTTTTTAACTAGTACTTATTTATCTTTTATATTCAGTAATTTATTAAAGCATATTAACGTGGTAATTTAATGATGGCGCACTTGGTCTCGTTGCTGTTGATTGTAAAATAATAAATAAAGAAAAAATTAAAAATATAACATATTAGGTAAAGGGCGGCACTTTTCATGGGCCTACAGACGGTAATGTGTTAATTTCAACGCTGTTCAAGGCCAACTCTTTATAAAAAAAATACCTTGAATTAATTGACCATTAAAGAATATGGAAGAAAAAATATTACTTTATATATTTTACTCTGGCGATGTATTATAGAACTAAGTGTGTTCAGTAACTGAGCTCCTTGTTTATCCTCCATCTTGGTATACCTCTATGGTCCAAGTGCATGCATTTACTTTGTTTATATTTTGTCATGACTAATTTTGACTTAGGGCGTGTGTAGTTTAACCTTCTAAATCGTAAACAAAGTCATTCCAGACCATGTGAGGATAGAGACAGGTTTTTAAACCGAGCCCTAGGATTTCAATTTTTTACAGTGGTGGAGATTGCGAAACTTATTCGGTGAAGGACAACCACGGTTTGTATAAAAATGTCAGACGAAGAGGACACGTCCACCCTCTTGGGCGACAAACTGGACGAGAGGAAAGTTATGGATTTGTCGAAACCTCCGCCGCAGGTAACCAAAGTTGACCATAGTGTAACTGCAGTCAGCACAAGAAACGATGTTCTCTTAACAGCGTTAGTTGCGGGATTTAGTGGTTTTTGTTTCGGATTTGATATTGGACTGAGTGCGCATATTATGGCTCATGTGAAACATGTATTCCTTCTCGGCTGTTCAGAAGAGCACGTCCACACGATAGTGTGGTTTATTGGAACTTTGTTGTCGTCGTTGCTGGGAGGTAAGTGCACTTACCTTGTTGTTTGTGTCATGTTTACGAAAATATGTGGGGTAATTTTTAGGTTACCGTACGACGGAGTGACT
This sequence comes from Clitarchus hookeri, assembly GCA_002778355.1. NCBI lineage: Eukaryota > Metazoa > Arthropoda > Insecta > Phasmatodea > Phasmatidae > Clitarchus > Clitarchus hookeri. Next base: position 282,821 of record NQII01000139.1, on the reverse strand, counting down.
TTGGCCCAAATTTCAGGTATTAAGCCAGATTAATGTTTTAACTGTTAGAAATAAATGCCCTCTATTCTGTTTTGTGGGTTAGTAGAGAACAGCAAGAGATCAAAAATGTTCACTTTTAATCATTACCAAAGTAAATACAACTTTACAATATTGGGGCCAAAGTGACCCCATCGTGCATTTAATTTCATTCATAATTTTTCTATCTGACCCTTTGAACTGTACGTTTCTTCGTTGCTTTACGTAAAAACATCCGCTCCTTCTGGTTCATTATTACAAAACTATTTAGACCTTTTTTTTGTCTAGTGTTTATAACCTTTTTCCGAACAAATACCGTGCGGTGCTGCTTCCAATGAATATAACATAATATGTTTAATATTTTTGCATGATGGGGTTTTGGCAGTGTAGCACACTTTTCTATAATTCCTTTTAAAAAGTCTTATCTTAAAAATAATGTCGAACGGACATCGTCTGATGATAAAAACAGCTTTATGTTGTAAATTTAAGTTTAGACTTGTACAAAAATGTGAAATCTTTGGGGTGTACTGTAACCCTTGGTGTGTCATACTGCATACCATTGTTCAGTATCATTCATACATTGCCATGTTGTTTCTAGGAATGGTGATAGACAGTTGTGGCAGGCGATGCAGCATCATATTCTCAACAGTCATAATGGTTTTGGGCCTGGTTCTCACTGGGATCACCTACTCCTACCCAGTGTTCCTGTGCGGGAGGTTGCTGAGCGGTGTGGGGAGCGCCCTCTCGGCAGTCACGCAGTGCGTGTACGCTGCAGAGATGGCGCAAGACTCGCATCGGGGGCGGCTGGTGACGGGGCACCAGCTGGGGGCTGCGGTGGGGTTCCTGGCATGCAGCGCGGGCTTGCTGTGGAGTACCCTACCGTGGCAGGCGGTCCTGTGGATGCCCATCATCCCTGCCCTCGTCCAGGCCTTCGTGGTCGCCACGAACTTGCCGGAGTCGCCACACTACATGCTGCTCCAGATGTCGCAGTGTGTCCAGACGAGGTCGTTCTGCTGCGTCCTGGGCAGCATCCTGGAGGTGTTTGTGCTGGCACTCGGCCTCGTGTTCTTCCAGCAGTTCACTGGCCGCTTCACCATTCTCGACTACATGCAGAGGTTGTTGGTAACGTTTGGAGCGTTCCCAGAAGACATTGGTACCATCACCAGCATTGCGCTTGGATTAGTTAAGGTATGTTAGAAAAAGTAGACAAATTGTAGCAATACCTCAGAGATAAGTGTACTTGCTATAGGTTTACGCAGTGTGCAAAAATTGGTAATGAAATACCGGTAATTATTGAGAATTGGGGCTTTTCTGAAAATAAAAGAAAAAATTACGGAAAGGGGTATATTTAGTTAATTATTCAGAATAGGGAATGAAAGGAAAAATCACAGAAAGTTGTATATTTCCACTATGCCAATTACACAGAACACTAATTTAATAGGGGGCATTAACGTATTAGCAATACAAACCACAAATACTAAAGTGGGGAGGGCTATGAAGATCAGGGAAATTATGGGGTAAAATCACAAAAAATACTAAAACACCTCGATTTAACATTTGTCCACCCTATTTCGTAAAATGTACCCATCTAACCCCATGATGAGCGAATCACTATTTTACATTGTAGTGTTTTAATCTAACGTAGGATTGGAGGGATTTAATCTAACCTAGGATTATAGGGTTTTAATCTAACCTACAATTTCATTCTAATCTAGGATTTTTGGGTTTTAAAGTAACAGTAAAACATACCAGACGTATATTAATTAACTCACCTAGGTACACAGGGGTATAATTTCACTATCCTCGGTTAATTCAACTACCGTCGTGATGTACTAGAAACCCAACCAGTAGTGGCCAAAACAACTTTAATTCTATAAACTGGCAAACGAACAGAAGCACTCGTATTCTTCAATTCTCAAATCATTCTTCACCATTCTTCAATCACAAGCCTTCACACGGACGAGTTCGGACGTCACAAACCATGCGCACATAATACTACGTTCACCGCTAACCACACACTGTTCCATGTACCAGGTGACTAAACGCAGTTCGCGTCTGCACAGATAGCATTACATGGCTATTCAACATGACTTCGTACGTAAACAAAGCGGCCGAACTGCTCGTACTTTTATCTATTTTATTTAGTTTGTTCTACTTATTTAACCATTACACCCTCCTCAATATTAAGAAGGTATGCTGTGTAGAACCCATTTATGTTACTGTAGTGTGTCTACGACGTTTCCTTCAGAAAAGCATGTATTCTGATAAGTGAGG
>NQII01000139.1:185105-275272 GCA_002778355.1 Clitarchus hookeri | reverse complement strand
ATTTTTTTTTAATGATGATAACGCTATAATTTATATTTTACCATTTCTTTGTCCTGTTTTTCCAAATGTAACTGAGTTTTTAAATCCATGTAGACTGCAATATACGTGTGTTGTCATTAAGGGCACTACCTAGCGGCTGCCAGCTGAAAAATTTAAATAGGATATTCCACCTGTGTGTGTTAATTTTAAAGATAGATGTTTCAAACAAAATGTGTTTTCCATGAATTTTTTAAGAGAAGATCACTACGAGCGTATGCTTTCAATATAGATAGGCACTGCACTATGTACTTTTTTGTAAAACAAAAATTTGAAAAATTCCTTCAAAAAAGTTATTCATGTTATGGAAACATTTCCGCTGTAGGCAACTTCTCCTAAAAAATTTGTGAAGAATCTATTTTGTTTGAAATGCTTATCTTCAAAATTAACGCACTGAGGTGAAATTTTCATACCATGGGATTTCCTAATTACATTTCACATCTGCCAGCCAGTAAGCAGTGCCCTTAATTTATTACACACTCTTCAAGCTGCCACTTATTCGGCTGAAGTGTGGTACGTGTGGTGTTGACAGGTGTGTGCAGTGTGCGTGAGCCTTAGTGTGATTGACCGTCTGGGGCGGCGCCCAGTGCTAATGCTGGGTGCTATCTGCATGATGCTCAGCCTCGCCACGATGACTCTGCTCAGCACCTTCGGTGGAGTTGCCTCTAGTGAGCAGGAGGAGGAGTTGTCATTTGCAGCCGGCATCCCATTGGCAGCTCCCGAGCGGCCGACGGGCGCCCCACCGCCCTTCCCAATGCTGCCCACGCCACTGTCGCTGGTGGTTGGGTCGCAGTGTGACAAGCTGCCTCTCCCCTTGCAGCTGTCCCTCGGAGCCCAATACACGGCCCTGTTTCTGCTCCTGTGCTACGAGGTGTCCTATTTCTTCTCCTGGTGGCCTGCTGTCTGGCTGCTTTTGGTTGAGCTTTTCCCTGCTGCTATTCGGGGTCGAGCTGTTGCTGCTGCCTTGACTCTCTACTGGCTTGCTGATGTCTTCGTTCCAGCTGCCTCTCCACACCTCACAAGTACGTGCATTCTATTACTATAAGTAGTGGGGTGGATAAGACCAAAGAATAGCAGTAATTGTGCACTTGTGAAAAAAGCATGAAATTTGGCACACAGCTACCTCTTTATGTTGTTAAAAGATATAGATATTAGGGCACATGTGATCTAGCCTCTAAAAGCAATGGCAGCCATTTTACAAAATGGTGGCCAAGTAGGACTACACTGTAAGACAAAGCAAGTTTAACAGCTCTGGTTTTAATACACAGTGTTACAAATATATTACTATTGTTTATGTTTCGAGAAGAATAATGGACAAGCGTTTATTTCATATAATTTAAAATACTCTCGTTACCATAAGTACTATTTTACTACATGTCACAACTGAAACACACTCTTTCACAAAAACACACAGCAGTACATGGAAGTTAGACTTTCTTGCAACTAAATCGCCTGTCACAACCTTTTTTGCATTGGCATGACATTAGTTTTCTGCGTGTCTTGGCTGCTTATGGCAAAGAGGTCCATAATGATTTGTAGCCTCCACTAGGATTTCCACACCAATTCCATTGAAAAGGCGCTAGAACCACTGGCTTCGGAATGATAACTTGCCCCCACATGTGAGCCCTGGTATGTAGCTCTTCTCACATGTTCCTTTAAAACAGCTCTTGTGTGTGGAATCAACTGCACATTGTTCGTCTTTATGAACAGCTTCTTCCCTGCTTCATCTATGTCCAAGCTGANCTTGTGTGTGGAATCAACTGCACATTGTTCGTCTTTATGAACAGCTTCTTCCCTGCTTCATCTATGTCCAAGCTGATACTTTTTCGATCCTACAATAAGATTACAAATCTTTCAAAGCAGGTAAAGGCGTCTTCAGGTAGGGATATTGGTGCTGATGATACCTTTAGTAGTGCTTCTGTCAGTTCAGGGAACACTGAACAAATGTACCAGCCAGTTTTCTTACTATGTCCTGCAAAACACGACACGGTATCACATCCCGTGAGAGCATGGAACTAGGGTAATGCTTGTAATATATCTGATCCTATTCCAGCTGCTATTTTATGGGCTACTAAGTAACGAAAATGTTTCCCCATTCCAAAGGCCAACCATAGTTCATTCTCTGCAGGCAGTCCTTGAGCAAATTATATACATAGCACCAGAACATCTGTGTCTACAGTTCTAAGGAGGACGGTTTTATGATCATGTTGCATAGCATGGTGTGCATGCAAAATCATGTGACTGTCTGCTTTGTCATGCCTACATGGTGCTACAGACTCTTAAGTCCTCCAATGGTTGTGTACTTTGAACTCCCTCACCATTGGTAAAGACAACTTGTCTTCCATGATTCTCGAAATGATTTATCTCACAATCTGTGAGATAGCTGTTCGGTTCAGTTTTGTTTTGGTCATTCCATAAGAAGGTTTGTCTTTTTTTAGGGGTGGAGGCTGTTGGTATCACATAGATACGTACTCTATTTCCACAGTTTTTCGTGCCAAATTTTGGANTTTTTTAGGGGTGGAGGCTGTTGGTATCACATAGATACGTACTCTATTTCCACAGTTTTTCGTGCCAAATTTTGGAGAAAATTTGCTTATAGATATCTCGCACAATGTCTAGGTGTGTTACACATTGAAGTTGTTGGGATAGGTATGGAATAAATATTTCAATTGCATATTCTTGAAAGTTACTTGTAGTTGTGGGCGTCAGGATCTGAAATCTTAACTGTAACAGCTCCATCAAGAATGTAACAGGTACAAGTAGGTGGATTTGTCTGATCAGTCAAATATTCTTGCAAGCATTTAAGGATATCACTTTTTGAACCCAGACATATACATTCCCCATCAGAAAGAGCTGGTGGGTATTCTTGGTTCTCATAATGAAAGAACTGTTCAAGATCTCCTCCTCGAGTCTTACATCCAATGTATAGTCTAGCAAATAGTCCAAATTAATTTTTTAAAGTGACTATCTGATTCTCCTTTTTTTTGGCTCCTTTTCAATGTGTCCTGTCTGAAAACTCTGAACTTGTCACAGTGGTTTGTGTTATCAATACATCTCGTTCTCTGAATCAAACACTGTGGCGAATGCCTTAAACTACTCCAGGCCCACAGCTTTGACTTTCCTCACAACATTGACAGCCTGAGGACTAGCAATTTCCTTTGTTTCAATGGATATGAGGTCCATACTCTCTTCCTTGAATGGATTTCCAATTTTTTTTTTACATCAACCAGTGAGCGAACATCTTTGGCGAATGCTACGTGGATGCTATTTGTCTGGTCGTGGTGCTGTGTGTCCCTCCAAACTCTAGTCTGTGCCTTCCCTTCTTCAAACTCTGCAATCACATGTGCAACTTCCGAACCTGCAATCATCCAACGNAAACTCTAGTCTGTGCCTTCCCTTCTTCAAACTCTGCAATCACATGTGCAACTTCCGAACCTGCAATCATCCAACGACGAAAAGCACTTGGATTATCAGTAAGTCCAACTGCCCCACCATCCCCCTTGATAAGAGCATTATTTTGCTTATGAGTTTGGTCAATAGGTATCGATGAAAATGTATTTAAGGTCTTGTGAACANCTTGATAAGAGCATTATTTTGCTTATGAGTTTGGTCAATAGGTATCGATGAAAATGTATTTAAGGTCTTGTGAACAGTGAAATGTCCAGCATTGAAATTTGCATTCACATAGGGATGTTCCATCGGAAGGTTAGCCATGTCTCTTAAGTGAACTGAAATCCACCTGGCATAGTTGCTGTGGTCCAAAGCATTGAATAAGTATGCTAGTTCATGCAAGGCATTGAGGTATATTTCAAATTATGCCTGTCTGAAAGAACGAACGAGCAGAATTATTAATTCCATCTCAAGTACAGTAGACCAGTACTTGAATTGAGGGTAACTGTCTTCTCTGCAATGGCACCATTTCTCAAATNTTCCATCTCAAGTACAGTAGACCAGTACTTGAATTGAGGGTAACTGTCTTCTCTGCAATGGCACCATTTCTCAAATTGTGTTGCTTCATCTTGATTCACTTCACAGCTTCGATCGTATGCTCATCTTTGAAGAATATACCGTACCTATAAGGCAGCTGCAGTGACTGGTGAGCTCTTCTTGTTCGTGTGATATGGGCTACTTTCAGGAACGAATTTGCAGTACCTTCAGTTGCAACTTCTGCTTCAACCAAAGCCTCAACCCACCCACTTTTTTCTAACCAGNAAACGAATTTGCAGTACCTTCAGTTGCAACTTCTGCTTCAACCAAAGCCTCAACCCACCCACTTTTTTCTAACCAGTTGCCCAACATCTTTAAGGCTGCCATTTCAATGTGAAGTCCACTTAACATTACCATTATTTTCTCCTCCCCGTACATTTCCCGCCACTTCCACTGAATCTGCTTAGCTAAGGCAAAGAGAGGCTGGTCAAAGGTGATTACTGGAATCTGTCCTGGATTTAGGAAATCTACAGCTTTCTGGACAACATACATTGAATATCGGTTTGTGGCTGCTGTATGAGCACTTTCAAGGTAGAGTGAAAGTAGAGCAGTGTGACAGATTACATTATTCTGTTCATTCTGGTGGCTAGCGNATGAGCACTTTCAAGGTAGAGTGAAAGTAGAGCAGTGTGACAGATTACATTATTCTGTTCATTCTGGTGGCTAGCGCGAAAGGCAACCATAATACGTTAAGTTTTTTTTATGTATCTTCCAGTTCTTCATATATGGTCTTCAACCAAAGGTATTCTTCCTGTGTATGCTGTATAAATCCATCTCTGGCGAGGGGTACATTACAAGCCGGTAATGTAATTGATTTCTGGAAGTTGCCATCGACAGGGGTTACATCTGTGTAGGANATGAGCACTTTCAAGGTAGAGTGAAAGTAGAGCAGTGTGACAGATTACATTATTCTGTTCATTCTGGTGGCTAGCGTGAAAGGCAACCATAATACGTTAAGTTTTTTTTATGTATCTTCCAGTTCTTCATATATGGTCTTCAACCAAAGGTATTCTTCCTGTGTATGCTGTATAAATCCATCTCTGGTGAGGGGTACATTACAAGCCGGTAATGTAATTGATTTCTGGAAGTTGCCATTGACAGGGGTTACATCTGTGTAGGAAGATGGCAATGGATGAATTTTCTTACCTCCATGAATATAGAAATTCATTTTGAATATTGGTTGTTTGAGGAACTCCTGCACCAGAGAAATTTGGATGCTGGATTATGGAGATTCCAGTGCCATGGAAAGAACCTTTTGATGTAGTGGATGATGGAGTGTGGTCTATATTGTCAAAACAACAGCACTTGTAAATATTCCATGCTTCATTACAGGAGGACAGACTACTTGTTGTTGATGAAATTGCTAGTGTCTTATTACCCAACTGTATAGACAGCTGCAGGACACGGTTATATGAAATACTGATACCAAGCCTGTAAAGCTGTTCAATTATTTCTCTCTTTTGTGTGCAAGCATGCAATAAATGGGGACTGGGGTTTCATGTGATGGACTGTGTCGTACTGTACTATGAGAGGAAGGTGTTCTTCTAGTATGTCTGTGCCTAATGGTATTGAACTTTAGGAGTTGAGCGATTGTAAGTGCTGCAGTTGGATTATCTTAAACCTGGACCTTATTAATGCATGGGCCATCAAGTATCATATTCTCCAGCGCAAGTAATAACGGTGGNCCTTATTAATGCATGGGCCATCAAGTATCATATTCTCCAGCGCAAGTAATAACGGTGGAACACTGTCTTCTTGACATGTATTGAAAAACCTAGTAAAATGTTTTTCTTTTCGAAACATTACCCTCCGGACAATTTGGCAGCATGTGCAAGCTGAACTGCATCGTTATCACTATCGAATTCACAAGCTTTGTACGAGAAGACCCTACATCTTCNGTCTGTGCCTAATGGTATTGAACTTTAGGAGTTGAGCGATTGTAAGTGCTGCAGTTGGATTATCTTAAACCTGGACGTTATTAATGCATGGGCCATCAAGTATCATATTCTCCAGCGCAAGTAATAACGGTGGAACACTGTCTTCTTGACATGTATTGAAAAACCTAGTAAAATGTTTTTCTTTTCGAAACATTACCCTCCGGACAATTTGTACAGCATGTGCAAGCTGAACTGCATCGTTATCACTATCGAATTCACAAGCTTTGTACGAGAAGACCCTACATCTTCATTGAATGCTAGTATTACCGGTATGTCTCGTCCTTTGGTATACGCCCTCATGTCAGGGAAATGTGCCAGAACTCGTTTCAGTCATGTTGTGTGAACTCTGCCATCAATTTGGACCCCAAGCTGATTGAGTCTGTTGGGAAGTACAGGTCGGCAAGATCAGCAAGCTTAAATACAGGAGATGTCTCATCATCCTCACATACTTCCTCAAATTGCATAACTAATTCAGCTAAGACATAAGCATGCAAAAATTTCTCATGGTTGTTTGTTTTGGATTCACCACTCTTAGGCTTTCTTGCTTTGTTATACAACTGTACCACACAACTAGTATAGTATTTAGCCTCAAGTGCCACGATGTCTCCTGCGCTTAAGTCTACCCAAAAGGTCATTATCTTCAACAAGTCGTGCACAAGTTCTAACACGAGCATCTAGTTCAAATGTAGAAGCATCATATCTTTGCGGCCAGCTACCTTATTGCAGAAGAAGCATGTTGCCTCTTTGGTGGTCGCTGGTGATGTGTACTGGATACGTTTCGTTGCAGGAGGTGCATCTGTCTTCTGGCAAACTTCATCTATTTACAAAACAAAACCAGAAGTAACAAACACGGAGGAATGTATATCATAAATATTGTCACTTTCTGCCAATTCCTATTAAAATTCTTTATAAACTCAAAACTGAAATGAAATATAATTATATGCTTTGATTATGGCTTTTAAAAAACCGAAACTTGTCAAGATCAAATAAAAGAAGCTTAATGTTTAATTGACCGAAAATGATTAAAGAACTCATATTTTTCAAATTTATTTACATATTAAATCATTTACAAGATTTAATTTACACAACATACAAATCATCCTCACTTCATAGAGGAATGGGTGGGTTGTTTATTGTTCACATACCTGAATAGATTGCAACGTTACACATTAAGAAAGAAATATTAAAACACTAGAATCCACCAAAAACTGCTCATTTCTCAAATATTAGATTTCATTTGACAGCCATATTGGAAAATGGCTACAATTGCCTTCAGAGGCTATATCACATGTGCCCCAATATCAATATATTTTAACAATATAAAGAGGTACCTCTGTGCTATATTTCATGCTTTTATCAAAAGTGCACAATAATTTTGCTTGTCCGTCCTACTAAAGCCCCAGCTTGGGACTATCAGTGTGTACATATTAAATGGCTTACTTACAATAGCACCTGCAAACAGCAGTTTTTTTTGTCGTAGGATGGCAACTGAGAAGTTTTCTTTAATCAGAATAGTAATTTAATAGCCTGCCAGTAAGCGAGGAGTGTCATAGGGGACAACCTGCACATAATAACTTCTTTTTTTTTCGGACAGTTAAAGGTACCCCAAATAAACTGTAATTTGTATTGAACTAATGAAAATATTGTTTTTCTTTCAAAGTGCCATGCTAAAAACTATGCCTATTTTTTGTTGTGGTGAACAGCATACATAATGATTCACAAAAAAAGGAATATAAGCACGTAGTGCTTTTCCAGTTTTGCCAAATTACGGAGATTGTTGTCCAATTGCTGTCTAGGTACAATTGTTAGCCAGTAACAGCCCATTGTTTACTGCAGTCATTTGTTGTGTAATTAAATTTATCTTGCTAAATATATACAGACTGGGGCGGAATTCAATCGACTAACTTAGTGAGATGATTCCTTATGCAAAATCAAGTGGTAAATATACTAAACACTTTCTAGCTAAACTGAACAGTATGGCTGATATGAGCACTTGAAAATAGAGTTTTAAACTGTATTTAATATCTGAAAAGAAATTACATTAAATTTCAATTCTTTGAACCTTGTTTTATGTTATTGCAATTTTAAACCTAAGAGCAAACTGTTATTAATATCTCCCACCAAAATGAAAATAACAATGTTGACCACCGTCTTATTGCAGACAACGTTTTTGCCTCAGGATTTATGGATGTTTGATGCTGGTTTATTGAGCAGCATGACCAAATTAACAAAAATGGCTTTCTTGTTGCAACTCCAGGACTCACTGTTTTTGTGTGCAAAACACACAAATGTTTTGTCGGTAGTAATACAGTTCCATGCGAGTACGCAATATGAGGGGGCAACAACTAGGTTAAAATGTGTACGGTGGTTTTTGATTTTTGGTGATTTTTTTCCAGCTTCCAATGACTTTTAATGTTTTGCGTTATGCAAATAAAAATTAATTTTTTTCCCTAAGATTTTTAGTGTTTTTTAAAGACCTTTATTGCAGTTTTCAAATGTTTGTATAGTGATTTTAGATTTTTAAAGATTCTCTAAGATTTTATTACGATCACCAAAGATTTTACTTTTTAGAGATATAAAAATATTTTTTTTGCCAATTTTAAAAATGTTTATAATTTCATTCATAGACATTTTGAATTTTTCAGAAAAAATTTTGGAATCTTAGCAGATTTTCGTGCGGCCTGTGGAAAGATTTTGGATCTGTAAAGCTAATATTGAGTTCTCTAAAAAAAAATTTGTGGCTTTCAAACTTTTATTTTTATCTTCAGGTTTCTTAGGCAGGATTTACAACAACCCGTCGTATCCGTCCGTCATCCATTCATCAATCACGTTACCAACAGCCAATCAGAGGTGGCCATTAATTCTATCCATCCGTCTGTCAGAACCTTGGGAAACTTTAACTTTTGATGGACGGATGGATGAAATTACAGCCTTCTAAACTTGCACGTTTTGTTACCCGTTCACCCCGAGTTATTTAGAAGGCTGTGTAATGTGTGCAGTGCCGCCTTTGATTTCATATGTTTGTTTATGTAGCTGTAAAATTAAATTACATTACATTTGTTCACGAGATCCTGCTTTGCAGTAGTAAAAGTAAAAATCTTTTTTTATATGCTATTTAAAGGTTTTTTTAACATTAATTAATTTTTTTAAGTACGTGTATGTGCATTTTAGGTACTTACAAACACAATACCGCCAATAATACCGTAACCACTTTTTATTAAGAAATTTTTTTGTTTGTAAACAGTTTTGTTTTGCAGCAATGAACTGATGACGGACGTACGAAAACTGGTTGTAAATTGCTCGGCTGGAAAACGGACGTACAGATGACTGATGGACACAACGGGCTATTGTAAACCCTCCCTTATGTTTAAAATATTTCTCAAATTTTATGACATTTTTAATACATAAGGTTTTTCCTTAAATTTTCAGGGACTTTTCATGTATTCTTTTCTGAGAACTTTTGTAATTATCAATTACTTTTTGTTTTTTGTGATTTCCCTTTATTTTGGATGATATTTTCAATTTTTTGGGAGTTTTTATGAGATTTATGGGTTTCCTGCAATTCTATAATATGTAAATATATAAATATTTATAAATTTGTGGTTTTTGGTGTTATGGAGTCCCCTGCAGGGTGCTAAGGGGATGCTGCAGCACTTGGAGTGGCACCACTTTCCGGGCCATTGTATACTAGCAATAAAAGCACTGCACTTTTAATGCAGTATTTTCTGGGCAAAAATATTGAATATTTCATTGATTCGCAGTTGTTTTATACCACAAATGCATTAAAGAGAACAAGAATCATTATCATTGAATATGAAACACTACTTCATGAACAGTTTCTTGCAAATATTCACGTAAATACACGAGGTATGAAATAACATTTGTGAGGGCCACATAGTCAAAGCATACTCTGTTACCACTATCAAAATGAAAGTAAACATATGTAACAAAGTAATAGTATATTTACACAATGCACACGTAGTAAATATTACGTCTGTTTAAATATACAAACATTTTTTAAATGCTGATATTGTAAGACCGTAGAACCTTGACTCTGGATATCTTTGGTAAGGATTCATTTTTAATATCCGAGCTGATGGAGCCTAGTTTAGTGGTTGAGTTTGTTTTTTGATACTGACTGGTAATGTTTGACTTGGAATAGTTTACCTACAAAATTAAAAAGTGAGCACCCATATACGATGTGCAGTCAAAGGATTATAGCAATAAGCTAATAAAAGCAAAATGCAGGTGAGTGAATCCCCCAACTTCTTTTGACGTGACNTTTCTCTCTTTGAATGATAGTAATGTTTGTGTAAAAGGCAAATACAGACACAACCTATTTGCACTGCATCCATTTTCATGTTAGTTACATACCATTAACTAAGCATTTCTGTCATTAAAACACTAACTGACTTTGTGTCCTAGAAAAATGCATAAAAATCTTTGTGCAACTTTGCTGCAGTCCAAATTCACAGCTGTGGCACGAATGCACCTCAATATGTCCTTCAACCAAGAGCATATGTGATGTCTTTCACCAGTGTTGTTGGTATTTAGCTGTTCTTAACAGTTTTCCTCTACTGATCACTTCTTCCTGCAACTTGCTGGGGACACTTAAAGAAATACTGGAAAAATATTAGTGTGTATTGGAATTTCACTTAATTTAATAAATTATGTTTAATTCAAAAAAATATATGTTTCTGTTGGTGCTAGACTTTACATTTTTCTGAAAACCACACATGCTATAAACTATATATAAAAGGACAGGTATTCAAGTACTCATAATGTAGTACTTGTCGACAGGCGCACACACAAAGGACGACACAATTTCCACGCAGTTGCAGGGAATTAGCTCACCAATTTATAACAAAATCCAGGCAGCCGCCAGGCCTCAACATAAGCTAATCATAGTTCCTAACCACACTCGTCAGTTATGCCGGCAATTTTTCAATTTTCCCACCCCACCCTAGTTTGCCACCCGGCCGCTAGGTTTACTACTAACAACGCCCTTCCACCATACTGCAGTGTCCTAAAACTCACCGCCTGATGAAGCTGGCTTAGCCAGCGAAACGTCCTAACCACGTGGAAAATGTGTCGTCCTTGTTTGTTTGTGTGTGCCTGTTGACAAGTACTACACTGTGAGTACTTGAATTCCTGTCCTTTTATATATTTTTGGTAGCCTAGCGGCCTACTTGCAACCATACTATAAACTACTATTAGCAAGAATGTTGTCCTAGGTCTTGAAGCTCAATACATATGAAAATTGAAATGAAAATATTTAAGTATGTAGAACAAAACAATTTTCAACATATATATATGTATTCTTTATGTTAATAGTTATGGAATGTAGAATTTGTCAACTACATCACAAATAATGAACTATTACAGAATGAAGAGTCCTATGCTGTTATTTTAGAAACTTTCCCCACACCAGATTTCACTAACAAATACCTACTGTCATAAGTATTCATTCATCTACTACTCACAAAGAAGTTTTCTTTGTTTTATAGTTTCGAGGTTTCGGGCCATAGGACAAACTGTAGTTGAACTTAAGGTGAGCAAGCTTGGCATCCCAGCTCAAAGGAAGCAGAGTCAGAGACCATTGCCTCCCACCAAGGTGAATCGGGTTCAACCCCCGGCAGGGTCACTTCTGATTTTCGCAATTGGGAATTTTGCCGGACAATGCTGCTGGTCGGCGGGCTTTCTCAGGGATCTCTTGGTCCCCCCCCCCTCTCACCGCCTTTTAATTTTAGCACTGCTTCATACTTACACTTACCTAGCTTCACCCTCGTTGGCTCTCAAGACCTTGATGTTAAGAGCCGCCCAAATCTCTTCACTCACTCGGACACCATTAAATTTCCCATATATACCAGGCACAGAATTTCTTGGCCGCTCAAAGTCAGTTGATCAGCGGTGCTCCTCCCACTAGCTGTGTGTTGTTGCTTAGTTCACAGAGTCTGCAGCAAGTCGAGCAAAATGTTTCTCAGATGTGCTTAAAAAATTGTGAAATATTTCATTAAAATTCAGTCACTTTTTGCAAGAGGCTCATTTTTATGAAGAAGTAGGTATCTATATCAGTTTGTATTTTTACATTATAAAGGAGAACTCATGACTATTTTGCAGATTGGAGGATTTTATTAGTTTTTTTCCCTGACAGGAGACCTTATTTTGTAGGTGTATCTAAATGTGATAATGCAGTCTGATGCGTGCTTAGTCGGCACAAGATAATGTGTAGCACAGCTGCTTATTCCACCCAGAGTTGGTGTCTGCTCTGTTCTGTAGCCCCAGTACTGTGACGGGCTTTGAATGTTCTTCATGGTTTTTCAGTTGCTTGCGTGTAAAGGTTTCTTAGAAATTATGGCACCAAGTCAACCTTATGCTAGCACCAGTAGTTGCAAAAAAAAGTGGTTCACAAACGAGTTGTATCTATAATCTTAATTGTGCATTACTATTATTTTTTTTTTTACTTAATTAGCTAGCAAAGAATTTTACTAAAGTATAAATTTTAAACAAAATTAAAAGTTTGACAGCGAGACAGTGTGATGTCAGTAAACGTACATTGTGACAAATGACTGCAGCTATATGTGAGAAATACAACTGTAGGGACAGGGAAGAGGGGCTTGTGATACCATTACAAGCTACACCAACAACAATTACATATTTTTATACGCNCAAGCTACACCAACAACAATTACATATTTTTATACGCTACACACAACTGTACGTAAATCAAAATTATTACATCTTCTTTTAATAGATCTTCTTTTAATAGATGTTGCTAACCATCAAGTTCAGTTGTCAGAACATGTTTTCTACAAACATAACAGTTTAGCAGTTTGTCTGCTCAAACAGTTTCCTAATGTATATAAACTCCCAAATATATCACGTACATGGTTGACTGATTTTCTCAGGGACGTATGGGCTGCAGTTTTGAATGGGTGTTTTCAGAATGACATGTACTGTTATCAGCAAGTGATTCATGTATGATGAAGCCCTTACTATAATGTGAGATTATTATACATGTTGCTGCATTGCTGTACGCTTGGGTTGTCAAAGAATAAAGCCATTAAATAGACAGATTTTTATGGTTGCAAGGAATAAACCATATAAACTCAAAAGATGTAGAAGAGGCTTTACCTTTTTCTCACTTTCTGTTTGAAAACATTTTAAAAGCCACTTACTATAGCCTCACATTTTCCCCTTCCAACTGGGTTCCTGACCCCCCCCCCTCTATCATCCTTTTACCTTCCAACAGTTGCTGTACCCTATGAGATAGGATGTATAAGCTTTATTTTTTCGGGTGGCGCTATGTTCCAAAATGGCCACCCGAAGAGGCAATAAATTAGTGAATTTATTGTTTGCAATATCTGTTTCCATAGTGCAACATATATGGTTGGAATACGTAGTTCAAATAATTTATTAGAATTGGCACACCAAAAGAACATACTCGTACTGCTGCAAACTGCCACCTTTTTAAAAGTAAGTTCCTATGTATTAAAATCTTACGATAATGGAAAGCGTACCATAGCACTACTTGTTCGCCAATGTGCTAATAGTAGCTCCTGAGAGATGTACTGTAAAACATTATATATTTTTATTTTTTGCATGATATTTCCAAAAATGTTCTGATCAAATAGGTTTCAGTACTGTAAGCTTATTAATGTATGGTACATGTTTTCAGAAAATGTTAAAAATATCACACACTATTGCTGCAGCCGCACATGTGTTTTACACAAAAACAGTGGCTTTCAGCAGTTGCAACAAGAGGGCCATTTTGGTTAGTTAGGTCGTAATGCTCACTCAACCAGCATCAAAAATTTGTAATTTCTGACAGTAAAAAAAACTTTTATGCTTAAGAGGGCATCCACCCCTGTTGTTTTCATTACAGTGGGCAGTAATAATGAGTGTTAGCTTTTAGGTTGAAAATCTCTTTAATCTAAAATAGTTTTCTGATGATTGCAATTTAATTTCACTTTGTTTCTGACTGCAAAAATACAGTTTAAAAACTTGATTTTCATGGGCTTATATTCCCCTTAATATTTAGTTATGTTAAAAAGTGTCTCATATGTTTCTCACTTGATTTTGTATAAGGGAACACCTCTTGAAGTTTGTCGATCGAATTCCGCACCAGCTGTATTTGTAAATTCAACCAAATGCAATGTATGTGGTAATTTTTTGTAATGGTATTACTGTATGTAAAGCTTGTATTTTTATTGTGTATAATTCAATAGAACTTGATTTTCTACTTACGATAGATACGATAACGGCCTGAATCAGTTTATTAATTTTTTCAGATGCTCTCTCCTTGGAAGGCACATTTCTACTGCACAGTATAATATGCCTAATTTCTGTCCTGTTTGTATTTCTGTTTGTGCCTGAAACGAAAACAAAAACGTTCCACCAAATTTCCCAGGAATTGAAGACCACGTAAGTTGAAATTTTGTATTTATGTACTGTATGTCATATTTGAATACTGCATTGGTGACATATTTGTGGGGTAGTACTTAGCCAGTTGTTGCAGTAGGGTGCAGGGTTGGGGTTAACCCATTTTTTGTAGAATTAAGTGGTTGTTATAGTGAGTGAAAATTAATGAATTCAGTAGTCTGGTGAATAAGAAATACTATAGCTTTTTAAAGGTTAATTGGATGCTCTTAAAATCAACGTCAATAAAATGCCCTTGCTTGTAATTGCATGTATTTTAATAGACATACAGTAGAACCTCAGGCATCTGTCAGTGTTGGGACCATTACTGTGTAAGATGAGTGAGTAGATGGATAATATAAATATATACCCCCCTTATTACCTAATTTGACATGGCTAGCAACCAATAATAGACCAAAGTGTATTACAATATAGTGTAAATAGAACATACTGGCTCCAATTATTCTATTGTAATTAGGACTGGTCGTAACAAAATCAAAAACATGCATTAATAACCAAAATTTCTTCATAAAGATATAGTGTGTACAGGTTCAAACATAGATAAAATAAAATTACAGTAAGGAAACATGATTTAGGCCTCTAAGATTATGATTGAAATTATGCACTGTGCATTTTTTTATTTTTTTTATTTTTTAAGTCTGTCATTTTCTTATGCCTGAGCACACCTCAAGACCTTTTTTGCTGCTATGTTCTGGATGTTTAGAAGAAGCAGCACTTGAGTAAAGTCTGCCCCCTCTTGCTGTAAAAACCATCCAGTGCACTTAAAAATAAATAGCTAATGATTCTTCGAGGTTGGCATATTTTTCATCTTCAGTGTTGCAGTATCTGTCAACAAGCTTTGCACCAGTTCATGTTCATTCAACATTTTAAAACGTTTGTCATGTTTGTCCATGTACAATGTACACTTCTTCCAGGAAACTGTTTCACTGCCAGGAATGTTTTCACGCAGTTCTGAAATTTCATTGTTTTTTTGGCATTTCCCAATTTGTGTTTAGCAGCAATTTCATCTNGAATGTTTTCACGCAGTTCTGAAATTTCATTGTTTTTTTGGCATTTCCCAATTTGTGTTTAGCAGCAATTTCATCTTTTTTTTTTGCATACGGCCACAGTTCATTCCTTCCCTCTTTGAGGGTTTCATCAGCAATATCTTTCTAGGCTTCAGTGACATTAAAAATGGTGTGCTTGATATTTTAGAACTCTTTTTACACATTTTCTGTCATCACTAGAAATAAGTGTTCTGTAGGAATCCTTTTCTGTAGTGCCATTTCATATTTAATATCGTGTTCCATAAGTTGTATCAGTGGAGTTTTGTTTGCTGGCAATAAATTACACTATTTTTCAATCATCACTCTTCAATTCAAAATAAGGATGGGTAATAACATTGTATATTAGTATTAGCATTGATTCCTGCAGCCATTTAACTGATTTTAAATGATATATTTTACTTTTGGCACAGATTCCTTCTCAAACCAATCCTAAAATATTTCGTGACTCATTCAGGCACTTTTTTGTGTATAGGTATTTCACATGTAAGGCATTCAAGTACATATTTTTGAACAAACAATTTTCTTGGAATTCTGTGTTTACTGCATTCATGTGTACACACCGTTGTGGTGAGGCAATTTTTTTAATTTTGAAACTGTGTGCAGATTTTTCTGACATTGATGAGAAAGTTTTCTTGGGCAGAACCTTTCACTTTAGGCCAGTTTTATTGCAATCACAAACCTTCTTTTTCACTATATTTTGCTCCTATATACCTTTCATAAGTTCTTTCTTCGTACTGCGTGAGCAATTATAGAAATATCAGTGCTAATTTTTTTCTCCAGAAATATCTATTGGCATGTCTAGATATTTTCATTAGGGACCTGCTAAATGTTAAGAAATTCTAATTTTTATTAGTTTGTGTGAGTGTCTGTATGTGTGTGTGTATATATATATATATATATATATATATATATANGAATGTTTTCACGCAGTTCTGAAATTTCATTGTTTTTTTGGCATTTCCCAATTTGTGTTTAGCAGCAATTTCATCTCTTTTTTTGCATACGGCCACAGTTTATTCCTTCCCTCTTTTAGGGTTTCATCAGCAATATCTTTCTAGGCTTCAGTGACATTAAAAATGGTGTGCTTGATATTTTAGAACTCTTTTTACACATTGTCTGTCATTGCTAGAAATAAGTGTTCTGCAGGAATCCTTTTCTGTAGTGCCATTTCATATTTAATATCGTGTTCCATAAGTTGTATCAGTGGAGTTTTGTTTGCTGGCAATAAATTACACAATATTTTTCAATCATCACTCTTCAATTCAAAATAAGGATGGGTAATAACATTGTATATTAGTATTATCATTAGCATTAGCATTGATTCTTGCAACCATTTAACTGATTTTAAATTATATATTTTACTTTTGGCACAGACTCCTTCTCAAACCAATCCTAAAATATTTTGTGACTCATTCAGGCACTTTGTGTATACGTAGTAGGTATTTCACATGTAAGGCATTCAAGTACATATTTTTGAACAGACAATTTTCTTGACTTTTCCTATAGCAATTAATGGAAATCTGTGTTTACTGCATTCATGTGTACACACCACTGCTGTAACACAATTTTTTAAATTTTGAAACTGTGCAGATTTTTCTGACATTAATGGGAAAGTTTTCTTGGGCAGAACCTTTAACTTTAGGCCAGTTTTATTGCAATCACAAACCTTCTTTTTCACTACATTTTACTCCTACATACCTTTCATAAGTTCTTTATTCGTACTGAGTGAGCAATTATTGAAATATCAGTGCTAATTTTTTCTCCAGAAATATCTATTGGCATGTCTAGATATTTTCATTAGGGACCTGCTAAATGTTAAGAAATTCTAATTTTTATTAGTTTGTGTGAGTGTCTGTATGTGTGTGTGTATATATATATATAATCATATGTAATGTGTGTGTGTATATAAATATTATAAATACCTTACAATATATATATTTTTTAAATGCTTTGTTATAGGTTGTTTACACCAAAGTGAGCACTTTTGAAAGCTCTGCTTACTATCTCCTTTTATTTACACTTTAATCCATACGTCATATGTAATATTAATGTTGCCATGGGCCTGATTACTTAATTCATGTGCCGCAAAGCATTTCTTTGTAAAACTTTAATGGTTTTCCCCCTATTTTTTAGTGTCTATATAGTTATTGTTCATTCCACCCACCATGAATGTATGGCACTTTTATTCTGAATGTTGCAATGCTATAATGAGCACAGTGGGTTTGTGCACCATTCTTGGACTATCTGTGCCTGCGCACTATGAAGTCAAGTCACCTCTTATGTCAGGTTTAACAATAGAGATGAGCACTGACCGGACTCTGCTCCATTTGTTCCTTGTGCATGTAGTTCTATTGTTCGCCTCTTGGGAGCAACACTGACAGACGAAGTCGGTTTGAACCCCAGCATCTACCAGCTAGAGGTCAGCATATTTGATAGCATGCTTCTGCTGGCTTACAACAAGTGTGTTTCATGCTTATAGCTAAATGAACAAGCTGAAGCTAAATAAGACAAGTCCATGTTTGTTGCACTTTAATAGCGATGAATATTAAAACTTTCTAACTTTTGTTGTTGTAAAAGTGTTAAAAAAAATTTAGTCAATAATGCAGAATTCCTGTGTGAATTTTTGTATTTTGCCAGATTCTGCAAAAAGAATTATTCTACTGAGAAATAGTGTACCTTCATTTTAAAATCCTTAATCACCATTTTTATGTCTGTATACAACAGACGTAAGTAGGACTCAAATAGGAAGAGAGATGAGTTATTTTTTTCAAGCCATGACAGTGAGTTCCATTAAAAGACTTCTATTTAATAGAACACTCATGCAGAAAAGTTAAATATTAAAAGTTTATGTCTTCATTAATTATATTTAGAAATTATTATAGTAACAAGACACAGTAGTGTGTATTCAGACATTCCTTCAGAAAGACAGAGGCATTAAGTTTCAAGGACATTGCACACTTATATATATATATATATATTTTTTTTTTCTGTTATAAAAGTTTTGCGAAATTCATTTACTCGTTTCTGAGAGGTAGACTGTACAAAAACTCTAATGATACCTTCAAATTTGGTTTGCATACATTTATACACACAAATTGTTCAAACATAATGTACCAGGAGAATACCTTATTACAGAATAAAATTCTAATTACAGTCCCAGTCGTCAACTTGGTGTAAGTGGCATAAATTTTTCCGTGTTTTGCATATGCAATACTTGTTGAATGCAAAAGTAATTAAACATCACATATGTTCAAAAAGTAATTTTGACTTCTTATATGCACATCTGCAAATTGTGTGCATTTATTTGGAATTGGAATGGAAAATTTTGTGTGCCAAGATCATTCTCATTGCAATCATTCTGTCTCAATTATACGCTCAATCAAATTTTGTTGCGAATAAAATTTCAACAATCTTTTTTGTCTTAAAAAATTTTACAAGCCTATTTGAAATTGCCAGCCACCACTGATTTTAGGTACTTTCTGCTGTTTAAAACATTGCATAAATCAAGAGTTACATTAAACAAAAATATCAACGGTTATTGATTGTGATGTCATATTTTAGTCTTATTTTTAAATTTATTTTTTGCTCTGGGTCCTGATGGTTTATAGAATTTGAGGGTTAAACATTTGACCCGGATAACCATTGTTCTTCTGTACTTACTGACATGCTCATAAATAAAGTTGCGACATTTGCATTATACTTTAGAATTTTCTCTGTATGTAGCAACTTGAAGTTGTTCAATTAGATGATTTAGAGTACTTAAGATTAACATGCAATAAAACAGCAAAAAAATATATATTTTTTTAAATTTTGTGTAACAAAGTGCAGTCTAAAAATCTTGAGTAGATGCAGGTAATTGTTTTATTATGATTTAAAATTTCTGATTGCAATTCCTTTCGTACTGTATTATGTAGTTGGAATAAAGTAATTTGTTTTCTTGAGATTTGTTTTTAATTTCTTTACTAACCAGCTTAGTTTTAATCAATGCCATTGTTCATGTTGCTATGCAGGGTAATTAATGTCATTGCTTTTGACACCCTTTCTCTCCTGAATATTTGAAGACTCCAGCTCCCTAGCCAACCTAAAAAATAGAGAGTTACAATACACTGTCATTAAGTTGCTACTATGGCAAGAAGCGCAATGTGCTCTGTTTTATTTCTGGCAGCTCGTCAACGACCCGGATGTTCCAGAACTTGCAGCAGTTGCCATGGCTGAAGAGAAACGAGTGGCTGCAGCACCAGTCCAGGCAGTACCGGCAAGTGTCTCGTACTGTCGCAGAGAGTGCCATCGTCTGAAACACCCCACAACACTCGCAGCTGGCGTGTTGGCACAGCTGATTTTTGTTACCTTCTCATTTGTCATCGGTTTAATGCTTACTAGCATGTATCAGGGATGCTATGTTAGGAGAATCTGATTTTTATTGTTTACGTCAAGACTATTCAATGGATGGTGCACGGACCACATGTGGCCCACCAGATTCATTAGACTAGCTCACAAACAAAGCATTTTATAAGCAATTTTTTTTTTGGTATATACTTTTGAATAGAATTACGTAATTTAACATAAACTGTATCCATAACTATTGTAAAACATGTAATACAATTTTTATGTGTTTATATAAAAATATATTTATTATTTATTACATCTTCACACAATTACACTGGTTATCTATAAGTGAGCCACAACTCTGTGATAAGTGGCCCATCAAGGATTGCAATTATTTGTAAGTGGCCAGATGGGAAAACTAATTGAATAACTCTGGTTTACATGTTGGAAAAATACGTTCAGTGAATTATTAATTCCATATGGGGAGCATTTAGCTTCCTTTTCTACTAAGTATGAAAATAAGACACATGGTCAGTTGAGAAGGAATTAAGATGATAAAAAATGTCCATGGTGTAATACATGGAATTTTGATTATTATTTTAATTATTTTGATGATCTGGGTTTGAGATAACAGAGTATAAATTTGTTTAACTAACCTACACACCTTAATTGAATGCTGTACGAATTATTAATTTTTTGACACTATTTTTTATGTAGGTTAGGATTTTATCAGTCTCGTTTGATTACATATAATAGATAGAGATTTTGTTGGTCGGAACTAGTAAAGAATTTAATTTCTCCTTGAGAGAGAAAGTTGTCAACATTTTGCTGTGTGTAAATTATGTTATAACTATGTGAGGCAGTACTAGCTAGCCTATGAGTGAAATAATTTTTTTTAAATATGATAGTTAAAAATTTGTATGAACTTTTTCTGCGAATATTTTAAATTGTTTTTAGGAAGTTTTAAGCCATATTGGATTGTTTGTTTTGGGCTGTGGTGATCTGAGGTGATCACACAGCTAGGAATTTGCATTAATTTATCGATACATGAGTTCGAATAGCTATAAAACCAGGCAAGTACGATGGTACGAAGACATGATAATAATTTCAAGCAAAAAAGAGTTCAGACAATAACCGTGTTAAATATTAGTTACGTTTCGCCTTCCGTGATCTTATAAATTGAATGTACAAGGACTGTATTTATGCACATATAAGCCCGTGAGCTTAACATTGAGGGAAGAGCTTGATGTAGAAGAGGAACTACTACAGCTTCGGGGATGTCTCCATGACTACTTCGGCTGGCTGCTGTCTATGGCAACCAACATTTTAATTTTCAGAAGTCTGAATCATCTTAAACAGCGTGCAGCTCTTGTTAATTAACATTTTATCCTGCACCACAATTTTTTATAAGTATAAATTGTAGTGCAGGGTAAAATGTTAACTAAAAAAAAATATATATATATATATAAGCAGTATATATGTACAAAAGAGACATGCTCTTTAATATATATTCCATACTCGGACATAAATGTTGGCTAGCTAGTGTCTGCCACGTTATCTTTAATTTGAAAGTTATGAATTAGTAGTTTTAATAATATTCAAGTACCTTGGTAATTGAAATTTTAATTTTTAATGCCCAGTTGTATTTTAATTTATAATCTGCTCGCTCATCATAATGTGTTCAAACTTTGCCTCTTACATCCTATTAAAATTTTGAAAGAATGAGAGCTGCCACTGTTCTCATCTACCGTAGTTCATCTGTAGTTACGTGTTGTATTTTTCTGTTTAGCATGTTGTCTTGCAAAAGGTGACACGTTTTAGTAAGTATCTGCCTGGTGGTAGTACTACAGAAATAAAATCTGGTAAGTTTTATTGGTCGTAACATATATGTTTGGGTTGTACTTCTCCTCATATGTTCTGCAGTGTAAGCCGGGCAAAGAACTCTCACGTAGACATTCTATTAAAATTTTGCTGTTACATTACAATAGGTTATTTAATTTTTTGAAGTAATTTCTGCCAAGCAAAACGGAGAGGTCTTGGAAAATTATTTCCGTTACTAAAATTGCATTAAAATGCTGTTTTATCTTCTAGTAAATACCATATTTACTCAAGTATGATGTCATCAATTCTAATATGCATCCCAGTTTTATTGCTTCAAATATCTATAAAAAATGGTTATATATCAATTTAAGAAGCACTTTGATTTTAGTACAACAACCAACATGTAAGGCCTGCGCCTTTACCACCCTCAAAACGAGTAACCTTGCCTGACGATGGCCTCGTGAACAACTGCCGCCTAATGAACTAACAGATAAGTCTACTGACAGGGACAGTGACATTTCACACACATAAACTTTTCCGGTTATACAAAAGTTTCTCATGTACCTAATTAACTTAATTTAACTTCTGAATTCTTGTGCAACGTTAATTTATTTCACATCCTATTTCTTGTATAATGTAGTCTTATTTCATGTCGCAAGTCTTGTGTAATGAAATCTCATTAAATTTTCTTATTCCTGTTAAACATATAGTTGCTACATTTATATTTATTTTACATAACCGCAGTAAACATCAACTTCTTCATAGATTAACTAGTAACATTAATTATCTGACATCACTTCTCACAGTTTGATGTAACAAAATTGCATCCCAACCAATTATAACTAAAAGTATCACTGCTATAGCTCTCCCATGTCCATTTTTTTTTTTTTACAAAGTTATGCTATGAAACCTATTCATCTGTGGTCAAACTGTTTGTTTATATTTTGGCAATGAATATTTTTCTTGAGTATGACGCATGATGTCTGTGATTGATGGGGACGTCACTGTAGGGCTAGTTTTAGATGTGTCTGTCAGAGACACAGCTGGCTGTCAAGATTGACTTATGGTTTGTTCACTGGAGCCCGGCCCATTTACAATCTAGGGCACGTGGTTTGGCGGCTTGGTACAAAGTCTGGAGTGTGCCGAATGACCTTATGTATCACCGGCCTGCACACCACAACTTGTTTACCTTTGACGGGCTTCGTCTGGGGTAGCTCCTGGCTCTGCTTCAGCTGGAAGTTGGCTCCTGCTGGAGTTCATGCACGGGCTCGGGGCGAAGGTGGTGCTGCGGCGGGTGATGCATGTATAGGCCCGAGGAGGGCTGTTGGCTCGACTGAGGTGGCACCACGTATTTGCGAGACCCAGTGGTACGTTGAGTCCTTGGCGAAGGGTGACGACAATGGGATGTGGTTCTCTGGCCAGACCTCCAGACCCAGTCTCTCACTCTTTCCGGCTACAATTCAGCAAGATGGATGAGTAAATGGACTGGACTGACAGACTAAGGTTGTGACCTAAAGGTTGGGGCTCTCTCGCACTGCACACCAGGTGCACAGTATGGGTGGCCGTGTAATGTGTATTATTTTGTTGTACGTGCACCCGGTTAAGGGAGCCCGCAGTCCTACACTAGGTTCGGAAAATAGGTTGGGAATGCCGCGGTCTCCTGCTCTTCCCTGGTGGGCTGATGTCTACGGAAGTTGGAGTTACAGTCACCCTTAGCAATGAGTACTCGTAAGTTAATAGAAGACATGTTTATTCCGAGAGGAATAACAAGGTGGCCCATACGATCTCCTAATTTACCAAGAACTGTAACGGAAGTTAACCTACACAAACCAAGTGAGGGGGACCTGGGTCTGAACTAACAAAGCAGATGCAGCTAGGTAGCTATGATACTGGCTAACCCTAACTAACTCTATGCTTGTTTTCCAGAAGGGACTCGGGGTACGACTACCAGTCGGTGTAGAAAAGCGGTGTTGACTTTTTCGGGGGCTTCTGGTGAAGGTCTTGAAGAGCGCCTGGTAGGTCGCGAAGATGTTGGTGTTAGCAGATAGCTCCAGCACTGCAGTTGGTTCACCGAGCTGCTGAGAATGATCTGCCGTTGTGCGGCTGTCACGGACATATATTCCACCTGCCCGCGGGCTCTCTTAGGTGCGGGGGTGGCTGGGTTAGCTCCTCCCATGGGCTGTGCTGCACTCTCTGGTGCCATCTCTCTGTCTGTGGCGAAAGCAGGCATCTCTGTCATGCGGGGTTGCATTTGCGGCTTGAGCTTTGGCACATAGCTGGCGCACTAGGCTGGCTTCTATCACATGATAGGGGTTGGCATGATGTCTGATAATTAGGCGAACTAACTTTGCTGCCTTTGTCCGTGAGTGCCCTCACATCTTGGGTTGTGCTGGTAGACTGGATGCTAGTTGTTTGAGGTTCACACCGCGCCTGGGTTATGAGATTCCGTGTGCAGATGAGGCGAAGTCGTGTTTATATTTACTTATCAAAGAGCGTCACATATTTAGTTTTTGCTGGTCAATTTCATATTAACATAATAATAATACATATATTTAAAGCCTTGTAGGATTAAAACCACTTAATTTTTTTATACTGACATTTGTTGAGATGCCATCAATTGTAAGACTCAGCCCATTTTCATATTTCAAAAAGCCACAAAAATTGTGCATCTTAGAAGCAAGTAAATATGATTAACCAGTTGTATGACTGATGTTAAAATAAGCTGCTCTGACAGGCTTCATCATGTTTGTACTGATGAAACAAAGTATGAGTTGTGCTCTAAAGACAGGAGCCAAGAACTGAGTATAGTGATTTCATTACTAAATACTGTGTGCAATTCATGTATGACCATTGCACCATTTGTCAGTGTAAATGATTATTAATAACTATGTATTTAGAGCAAAGCAACCTTGTTACATCTGAGGAAGCTTATATTTTGTAGTTGCTTTTAACCATAATATTGAGTTAAAATTGCAGCATTCAAGGTAATAGCACAAAATATTTTAACTACATAATTTTCTGAGATTATATAAGCAGTTATAAATATGCTTGTAAGTGTAAATAACAAACTTTCTTTCCTACAATTTTTTGTAGTGTCTATTTTGTGATAAAATTATATGGGGTTAGTTAGTATAGTTGTTAAGAATACTGTGAATTTTGATTGAACTGTTCTGAATTAACTTAAGCATAAGTATTATTTCAGTTTTGTACAGATAAATCAGCCATAATTTTGGTGGCTCAAGCAAAGACAAAATATTGTTTTATCTAGAAATTAAATTTTATTGTGTTTCTACTAGATACTCTTACAGGATTGAGCTAAGCATAACGTATGTGAAATTTTTTTTTATTCACAAACTGTATGAAGTCTGATGTGCTTTTGTTTGTACTAACAGCATATAATGGTGATGACATGTTAAAAAAAATTGTTGGAGTATTTATATTGCATACCCTAGTCAGTGTATATATAATAGGATAATATAAACGCTAATAGCATTTTAAGGGTTCTGTATATAAAATTAAGTATCCTAAGTTTATTATTTATGTGGTGAACATTTTAGCTCGCTGGAACGCCACATGATAATATATATACTATAATAATACTGTTGTAATTATGCATATCACTTAAAAATTTGTAAACTTTTTTTTTTGTATTTGTACTAGTTAACAGGTCAATGGCGGTGAATAAAATTTAATGTCAATTTATAGTCAGATTGATAAAGTATGTTGTGATAATTCCAGTGAAATGGTATCCAATTTGTGAATTATTTGTTTATGAATTAGCCAAAAAATATTTATTATTCTGTTGTTGATAGTGCAAGGGGAGGGGGGGAGGAGGAGAATCTATTTGCAGGTAGTAAGTTATAGACATTGAAAAAAGTTTGCGTCCAGGAGTTTTGACTTGTAAGATGTGTGGATGTTTGTAGACTGGGCATCAAAAGTTCAGGCACGCCATAAGAATAAGTGTGTTTATTGAGATAAGTTGGTAAAAGTGTGCTCTTTATGGATTAATAAAATACCACACTTTTTTTGACTAGGTTACGTTTTAAAAGATTTAGACTCGTATTTTTCATTGCAGTAATTTCATGTAAGTCGTATAAGTTTATTTTTAATAGCACAAAGTACACAGGTATGGCATTTAATTTTTACTATTGCATGTAGGATATATAACATAAACTATTCCACATTATTAAATCATGGAAATGTATAAGTGTGTATGTGCACCAGAAGTCCTTTGTACATTTTTGTGTATATGTACAGCAGAATTAGTGGTGTCCTTTATCTTATCACATCTGACAGTTCTGTTATTTGCCTGGTTCAGTGGTTCTAACTTTGTGAGATTGGGAATTATTCTGATATAGATGTGGCCACATCCTCATTAATGTTATACTCTTATTGAATTTGTGTATGCAGATTGCAGGGAAGAAAATATTGGTACTGTAAAATACTAAATGTATAAATTTCAAATTTTTGAGATTTTTTTTACTTTATATTACCGAATAGCATTTGTGATGTGTACATTTATGTACACTTAATGTTATGCTTATTTGTGCATTGAATTATGACAGAAAATTCCAAACTCTGATTATAAGGTTGGTGTTTGTATCAATTGTAGCCTTGGCACTGATGGAGTGCAATAGCTGTTTCCATTTTCTTCATTCTGGCAATTTTAATATGTACAGCTGTTTCAACATTTGTTGATGATGTGGGGTATTAGGCAACATTTAGGTATTTTATGTTAAACATGATGTGGGTGAATCATTTGTTGTGTTATGCTTTGTTGAAGTGCAGAGATTAACCGGTTTTTAATATGTATTTGTTTGTGTGTGTTTCGTCATCTGTTCGGTTTCAATTTAGTTAGAAAAAATGTCTTTCATCATAAATTGTAACAATGTTGTTATAAATTGCATTAGTTTACCGTATTTATCAGAATACAAGCCGACCTTGATTCCAATATGACCCCTTAGTTAATTGTTTAAAAACCAAGGGAAAAATTTTGTTTTGCAAAGTATTTTAATTCTTTGTCGATACCACATTTTAGAGAAAATATCAGCCAATCAAATTTGTTTTCAGATAAATATATTGTACGTATTTATTTTCTTTCACTCAAATTATTTTCATGCAATACTTAACTTATAAAGTTCCATCTTTTACACACAGGAGTAACGAAAATAATATGATGAAAAAATTAGAACTATAATAATCTACAGTTCCACTAAAAAGTGCTGCTCTTTTCCAAGATTTTGATGTTTCAATGTCCTCCATTTTGGTTTGAATGACAATTTTTAGTTCAATGAACTATACAAATCTGCATTTTTGCAAAATCACAGCAATTCAAATGTGTTACTGTTAGGGGCTGTGAAAATCCTCCAAAATAAATTCTTTTGTATCAGGCCAAAAAGAATATGTTAAAAGAACACTAAAAGGTTAGTTATTGTTTACAATCAACAACAGAGACTATCTCACAATAACAGAACACAGACGTATATCAGAAAATTCCTTCTCAGGATGCTGATGGTTTTCTCATTGTTAGTTTTGGATATTGCTAGTATGTATTCTGTTAATTGCCCTGCTAGGCTCAACATTTTATGGGAACATTTTCTAGGAATTGTACCTCATGCTAAAATACTTCCTGTTTCTGTAAACTGTTAATAATCATTCAAAATAGGATCTCTGTTTGGTTAGATGGTGTTAACTCTTTGAGAAAATTCTGTTCATGAAACACAATCCATTTTTGTGAATGATAAAATTTTTATACTAAAGTACATAGATGTGTATAATTGAAAATGATATCCTGAATAAATATTACCAAACTAAGAAAATTGAGAGAAAAAACTAAATGCTAATAAACTGGTTTTAATATTTTAAAAATGTCTAATATTATTTACCTATTGGCTGATAAATGCTGTACATTTCCCAGTATTTTAAAGACAACAATTAACTCTTCTAAAATAGTCAATTTGAAAGCTTATGAAGGGTTACATAAAAAAAAAAGAGGAATAATTCAAACAGTGCTATGCCTCCATAAAAGTAAAATTTTGGGTTCCAAAAGAGAAGGATTTTGCATGCCAATTTACATTAACTTTAATGTACTAATAATTTTCAATAGTTATCTCATCAAATCAGTTACCGTTTAGTAGACTTAGTTTTCATAACTTAAGGAAACTATTTTGAAGGCCACGTGTGTCTATTTTATAATGTCATATGACAGTACAGTAGAACCCTTTTATAAAATTATTCTGGGGACAATGAGAAAATGGTGTTATAAGCAGGAAAACATTATAAGAGGGAAAGACCTAAATTCAGGATTCCAAATCAATATACGTACATACTCTGTATAATTATTTTCTCTGTATAATTAGTTTATAAACAAATATAGAAGAAGCAGAGACAGTTATCCTTCATGGCAGCTTTTGTCTGGGTTTCATTTCCTTGTTTCAATAAGTAATTATCGAATTTCTGTGATAATTATTCTTGTCATGTTTATTAATGATCTGTCAATTGCTATGCTGTAATTTAATTTTCTTGTAAACTGTGTACACCTACACACATACTAGTAGTGTTAGAAATTTGATATTAAGTGTATTTCACGAATACAAGCTTTTCCAAAAAATATCTTGGAAAATATCTCGGAAAATGGTATAAATCGAAAATACTAATCACACTGAACACGATAGTCGCAGTTCGTACTACCAAATGCTGTACTGGGAAGGATTATGAAGATCAGGGAAATTGTGGGGTAAAACGCGTACAATATATGTAAATGACGTGTCATTTGGGTTCCTTAACCACGTTAACTGCAGAAGACCTAATCTGACTTCACAATACGTGGTTACAGAGTGCTGACACGATTTAGTGTGTTAGAAAGAGTACAATAAGTAAGCTCGCGTCTGTTCATCCACCTGCTGTGATTCACCCATTGTGATGGTTGAAATATATAAAAGGACAGGAATTCAAGTACTCTCAGAGTAGTACTTGTTGTCAGGTGCACAGAGACAAAGGACGACGACACATTTTTCACACCGTTGTGCGATCGTGACATTTCGCTGGCTAGGCCAGTGTCCTACAACTCGCTGCCTGATGAAGCTGGCCTACCCAGCAAAATGTCGTGATAGTGCAACCTCGTGAAAAATGTGTCGTCCTTTTTGTGTGCGCCTGTCGACACATACTAGACTGTGAGTACTTGAATTTCTGGCCTTCTATATATTTTTGGTAGCCTAGCGGCCTACTTCTAACGTAATTTTGAAGTTAGGTTTAATTTGGTTAGGGCTTCTGTATTTTACATGGCTGGCGGCAAAAGTACGTGAGCCCTTCAATTCCCACGGTCACATACAATACTACACAGTACAATTCACTGCACTATATGTATATATATATATATATATATATATATATTTATACACACACACACACTTTCCATGCTAAAACTCTACTATTATTTAAGTTACTCACCCTTGCAAGCGGCAAATATAGCTTCTTTGTGATCTATTTATTGGTGATAACTTGCGTATAGGACACGTTAACTTCTATTCAATTTGTGTAAACTGTGCAAACACTCATATTCCCGCACAATAATTATGTAATTATATTCACTTCTCATGGAAACAATTGCAAAGAAACACTCGTATTTCCACAAAATACTTTAATGTAACACGTCACATAGAAATAATTGCAAATGAAACATGCGTAATAGCAATCTTAAATCACAGGCATTCACAAGTCAAATTTACTCCTTTTTTTGAACTTCCGGGCACTACCAGCATACAACTGTGACATAAATAGTAAAAATTGAACTGTAAGACCAAAATTGTTCTGTATTGTTGTTGAACAAATGTATCATGGCGATACACACAAACTGTACATAATAAAAACACCTGGGAATGTCTTTTTATATGATATACTATATATATATATATATATTTTTTTTTTCTGTTACTTATATGTTACATATTACAATCATCTGTTGAATATCAAGACAGTAAGCCTTGAAAAAAGCAATGGAATTAAATGATATTTCCTATTCTGCTTGATTACCGTGGTTTATAACTGTATAACCATAGCGCGTCGACAAAAACATACCCTGTGAATAACGTTTTGTTAANAACGTTAAGGTTTCATTTCCAGAGGCGTTCTCACATTTAACACTATTCAGCAACTCAAAAGATATATATGCAACATAAATTTTACGTGTTTTACTGCATAAACACCCAAATCTCAAAAAGGAAAAAAAAGTTTTGAGAATTGCAGTAAATGCTATGGAACAACAAATTTTCTTATTGAACTAACAATTCATTATTAGTTCATTTTAACATTGTTTCAAAGTGAAATCTGGAGTTTGTTTTACTCCTTGTACAACATTGCTTGTATTAAAAAAACTTGTTAACGTGTAATTCAATGTTACAATGAAATTAAATGTGTGTTTTTTTTTTGTGAGGGAATAGACAGCTTGACACTTAATTTTTTTTGTTTCAAAATGGAATGGAGGCAGGGGGAAATTTTAGTATTTTGATAATGTACTTAATTCATGCTGTGCTTTACGTATGTTACTTATTCCTTCCGAGATTTTTACCGTTCAATAAGTCTGTGTTACTGGCGGGAATCTATAAGCAGAATCATAAGTTAACTGCAATATCTCCATTGCAATGTAAAATTAGATAATCAAGTTTGCTTCACATTTGTTTCTGCTAGAGTAACTTTTTTGATGGGGAGGAGAAGGGTCATTATAACTTCAGTTTGTTTGAATATTGAAAACAAAGACAGACATTATATGAAAAATGTTAAACTTCAAAGTAAACCATTTATGATACACCATAACTATTGTTACTTTATATTAAGTGTTACTTTCAAAATTGTAGATTTTTTTCCCAAGATATATATATATATTTTTTTTGTATAATGTGTAAGCAAACAATTTGAATCCCAATACAGGACATGCAATAGAGATATTGGAAGCAACTTTTTTATTAGCAAGGAAATGGAATTCCGTCCATGTTTTCGCACAAGTCATCCAAAAAAAGCACTATTTGAAACGGTTTCCATGTTTTGCAGTGCCAGAGTGTCCAGTAGTCTGATATAAGGTACATATTTGGTAAAAAAAAATTTTGTAGAACATCAAATGATGTTGGGTTTTTTCACAAGTTTTAATTGAATGGTGTCATAAGGGCTGAGTGGCATCCTATAAAGTACTTGGTACATACTTGCATGGTGTGTGCTTTTTCCTGAAAATGACTATCCCTTTCCCAGCCTGACAAGTCGTCAGAAATGAATCGGTGAACATTTCTGCCTTGATGTAGAGAAGTGCTTTTCATTTCGAGGTACACAAAACCCTGCTGGCACGTAGGTTCCTCTCAGGAAGCATGCAGAATTATTTGATTTAGGAAAGTGGAGGCAATTATCATTTCTGTTACCCTTCACATTTTTGTTATTTATAATTTATTTATTTTATATCTGACAATAACTACAGTCTGTGTTATTTCTTGTATATTCACAGTATATTTTGGTGATACGAAGGTCAAAAGAAATGAATTTTGAGAATGCGCCAACCAAATGATTGACTGGTACTGTTGTACAGTGTTACAGAACAGATGAAAAGTCATAGTTTGAAATAAATTCATTTATGATTTTAAAGAAATTTATTTATCCAACAAGTAGATGTATGCGAACCTGGGATTTTTTTAAATTCTAGTTGAGCCCGAGTGAACCTACTGAAAAGTTCCTGAGCTTCCAGCTCAAGCTCTTGTTTTGTATTCAAAAAATAAGTTTTATACTAAAGATAGAATTAGCATTTTTGAAGGTAATCTGTGTTCATATATGCAGTTCCAAGGAATAATTGTTTGCAAACAAATACACACACCTGTTTTCTGTAGAAAATTTTTCCACGATTTCTTCAGTTTTGACAAATTAATTTTGGTAATTTTTCTGCTACTTTTTCTAAGATTAATTTAAAATTTCTGTTCTTTTTTAAATGTAATACAATATCACAAACTATTAAGCACGCTTACAATTAATTTTCGTTCAGTATAATTTTAAATTGAAGTTTAATAACTGAAATATGCCGGTTAGTAAAAATATACTTATCACTCCATGCATACAGCACATGTGTGTGCATATTTAAGAGACAGTTGGGATGAGTGTATTAAATCAAAGCAATGGCGTGCACCACCGGCATGATTCCCACACAGAATATAAATTTACATCAAAAAAATGCAGCCATAAAAGTAACTACAGTAGTACCCTGTTATAATATTTCTCAAGAACCCGAAGAAATGTGGGTTTTAAATTTTGATGTTGCAAAACATTGATACAAAACTGTTGATGCAGTCGGCCAGACAACATCTATGTAAAACATTGATGTTTTTTTGCTGATAAATTAATATTTCATAAACATTGACGTCAATTTCCTAACTCTGGCCATCTGTTGCCGGCGAGCGCAATGTAAGAACTTCATGCAATGCACTTGACAGCGTCAGTCTGCAACAGCTGGTTACCATGCCCGGATTGACTAGAGTTAATCTCATCACATTGCGCCTAGGGCACATGCATGCTGTGTAATATTTGTGTTGTAATACTTGCACACTTCAACGTTATAACAATATAAAATTCTCCCTTTGTAACTAATATTGCAGTATCAAAAATTTTAACATGACGTTTAAATCGACACATTTTCTGATAGCATAAACATACACCAATGTTTTAACATCTCATTCAATACTGTTGAGTGCCATTCCGACGAGCAATTAATTCAGCATAAAATATCACAATTGATCGCTTGGATAAACAACATTTTTACTACTTCACATATGAATTTTACACATATTATATTTTCGCAAAGCATTTCTTTATTTTGCGATTTAAAATAATTTAAGCAAATTTTGAGCCTCGCAAAAAATAAGTGTCCTTATGTGTAGAGTTTTATTTTTCTAACAAACTTTCTTGTTGAGCGCTGCATCTTAGGTGGATTTGCAGCCCCATTTTTATACTGAGTTTGATGAGAATCTGTGTTCATATATTTATGCAGTTGTAAGGAATAATTTTAAGTGTAACAAACTTACCTTTTAAAATATTGTTGTATGGATGCATAATGTCTTATTTTCTATCTGAATCTGAATAAAAAAACATCTTGTTAAGCACTGCATCTTAGGCAGATTTGCAGGCCACTTTTAGGATAATTTTGCTGTTGATCAGCTTTCATATCTCAATTTCTAAAGAATCCTTCTACCAGAACTTGCCACATGTTAGATATTGTTTCATTAATAAACAGTGTGTTGTTTTCTTTCGTAAACAGTAAAACACAGTCTCATCTGTCATCGACTGAATGACCTGATGATAGAGAACCTTGAATGTTTTGAACCGTAAAATTATTTTGAGCCAAGCTTGAGCCGCAAACAGGTATTGGCTTGAGCTCGATTTTCAAGTACTCTCATACATCTACCAACAACGCAGAAATCTTAAAACATTCATTGTAACACTTAAATCAAAACCAAGTACAATATATTTAATTAGTTATTAATGGCATAACTACACAAAATGTTATAGTAGTTATAAACTGCATATAGAAAAAGTAAATTTTAATCATTTAATAGAGTGTGGGTTTTTATTTCATTAAAAAAGGTATACCTGAAAACTGTTTCTAAATATATAATTTCCTTGTTTATCTCGATAGTCATACCGTTAACAGCTTGCTGATGATTTTATTTGTGCCATGAATTGTTGGAAAGCATTGCCAAGCTTGAAGATGAATTGTCTTTTCACAAGGGGATACATTAAGATGGACGAGAATTACTTATTTATTTTCTTGTATGCATGATGAAGTACCAAATGAAGTAATTATTTTTAATTAATTGTAACATTTAAACTTCTTGACTAGGTGTCTGTTAACGTCATCATTATTCATACATCTAAATGTTAGTGTACTTCAGGAATCCACGTGTCAGTAAGGACTTTTTATTGATTGTACCAGGAGAGGCAAACCACTCTGCAGCTATGTACGTGTTCAATAAGTTTAGCTCAGTAATCTGCACATTAAAATACTTGTAAAGTGTATTGTTCAAGAACTTCTTAATTTTGATAAAATATAAAATATAAAATAATTAGTATGTGTAAAATTTGTGGCCCTTAATCATTATACTAGTAGAACTGCGTACACATTTTGTAATTCCTTCCACAGTGACCATAAGCGTACAAAAATTAAGGTGACACTGATAAATTAATTAACGAGTGTTACCGTGCTGTTTCTGTCATCTGTAATTTGACTCTAAATCTTGGTACTGGCTGTTATTTAAAAATGCCCCTGATCAGCATGTGCAAAATTGCTACTTTTGGTTGGCACAAATCTGATTGCAAGGACAGGTTATGTATAGCCAAATAATTTTGATGAAGATTGAAGCTTTCTAGTAAGCAGCCAAACAGGCAATGCCTGTATGGATGTGTGAACTATTTATTAACCATGCTCTGATAATGGGACCTTTCCTAGAAGATTAAAATTAGTTTACATTTTGAGCAAATGTACAAATTTGGCCTATACACATTGTTGTATGCGTGTAAATGGAAATAATGAATTACGAGAACATTTTTGTTGCATTAAATTTGGTTGTTATTGTTTGGGAAAGGTGCTATTGTTTTATGAATGCACAGAATTTTTTTTTTTATTGATACTCTCAGATTACTTTTTCCTTCAATTTTGAATATGCAATCCAGTATGGTTCAATATATTGTGTCTACTTTAATTTATATTTTATTTCATTTTTTGCATTGCAGAACTTCAATTAATTTACCTTAGTTCTTTAAAAAAATTACCCTCGTTGTGTTTTGTTGTATCAAATCCACTTTCATCAGTTATATATGTACACTTTTTTGATGTAGGTGGTAAGTTAGCAATGTTGCACATGTTGTATAATCCGGTAACTATCCTTGTGAGCTCCTGTGCCAGTTGAAATGCCAGCATATTTGACAATCGTTGAAAGTGACTGTAAGGGCTGTGAACATTTTTTCTTTTAAACACATTGTAAAATTTTGGGTGTGTTAAGTTTGGAAATGTGAGACCTGGAATCAAGTGTCTAGGTTTAAAGTACTGTGATTTGTGTCACACATGTAAATTTTGTCGTAACAGTGTTCACTGGTATCCGGAATGTTTGACTGTGACCATTTCCCGTGTGAAATTGAGCAGAAATGTACTAAATGTCATTGTATACACATTCTTTTGGTTCAGTTTTGGCTATCATTTTGTTTTTCATAATGCTTTTATATGATTTAACTGGCGCACATATTCCTGTTGTTGTGTAGTGCTTGTTGAAGACTGAAGTAATGTAGGGTGCAAATTCATGAGTTCCCTGTAAAGCCTGTAGTTATCAGTTTGTTTTCAAAAAATTTATTTCTGTGCATTTCATTAGCTAGCTCCTCTAAAGTGAACCTAAATTGTTTAACTGATTGTTTATAAAGCCGTGTGTTCATAGAGCATCACATTGCTGCCACTGTTTCTGACCTTATTTTGTGATTATAAACATGTTTTTGGATTTGAAAGCATTTGAAACCTTTAGCATTTATTTCTGTGAATAATGTATGTAAGATATACATATTTATTTATAGGTGTAGATTTTCATTTTTAAAGGTAGTTTGTAGTTGCCAGATTTAAATTTAGGAAGGTGTGCATGTTTTTTTTTTTTTTTTTAAAGTTGTGAATGCTGCAATATATCTAGTAGCACATTTATTTAATACAGAATTATTCTGTGTCAATTATAATAGTTAACATGTGCAGAATAATTCCTTGTGCTGTTAAACATCAAGTAATGTAATAATTTAATTACGTGTAGTGGTATTTAAATGTTTATAACAAGTTAGAAGTAAGACTAACTCTTTTTCCCTCTTTTTGATTATCATCAAGTGTTGTATGTACATATGGTACAAGTAATGTCGAATTTACTAACTTATTTATATGGTTACTTGTAGTGTAAATAAACTTAAAGTATCGCTCTATACCTATAGTCCATTTCCTAAAATAATTACCAATTTCTTTAGAGCTTTGTTTGTTACAACATAGTTGCTGAAATGTTTCAACAGTATGTATGTTCAACACTATGTACAAAAATTGCACCATTTGGTTCTATGGCTGTTTCAAGTCAGTTGAAACAGTTTTGAGTGTCGTAGGAAGTTAATCCGCCAAAATTTATTTGCGGTATTTCAGATTACTGTATGTATTTGTGGAATCACAACATTTGAAGAAAAACTAATCGCACATGTATTATAGACTCAGGTGATGGCTCTACATCCATTAAAGCCAAGTTCCTTCCTTCCACGAGATGTTAGCAGGCGTCAGGACATTGCAGAGGTGTCAGAATATGGTGGGATTTTATATACAATGTGGTTTATATTTATGT
The DNA here is from genome assembly GCA_002778355.1 of Clitarchus hookeri. Classification (NCBI taxonomy): domain Eukaryota; kingdom Metazoa; phylum Arthropoda; class Insecta; order Phasmatodea; family Phasmatidae; genus Clitarchus; species Clitarchus hookeri. The sequence continues at coordinate 239,311 of NQII01000139.1, read as the reverse complement.
CTCATGCAAAACATCCCTCACAAAATTTGTAAACTAAGTAATTACATGATGGAAATCATTTTAATATACAGTGTTATGTGTGCAATGTAAATCTACACACAGCAGATGGGAAGTTGTTTTTAATGTGAAAATAATTTATGTTGTTTTCACCAGTGGGAGATTGAGTTTATTTATCCACGTGGTAGGCTCAGTTTAATTTATTGCACATAGTTTACAAACATTTGAAATGGTGCTACTGAAAAAAAGAAATTGGTAAAACTGAATAAATAATTTTATTTATAGTATGGTTTTCTGACCTTGCTGTACGCTTCAGTTAGTTTAAGAGGAAGTTGATTAAAACTGTTTTTACATCTGGGGGTTTTTTAGTCATTCATTTTTTGTGAAATACATTTCCTGTAGATCTATTTTTGTAAGCTAACCAGAATGGCATAGTTCCATGTAGCATGCCTTTCCAGTACAGAAAAAAACATAATTATATTACGGTGCTTGTTAAAATATACTTGCGGTTTGAAACAACAGTCATTGATATTGGTCATTCATATGGAAATAAGTTCAGGGCATGTTTATGTACCCTATTTCATTTCTTCAGCTGTTGTTTTTTAATGCTGACTGCATTGGAACCTTTTTTCCTGTTTGTCAGTATAACACGTGCTGAAAGTATTCCAACCATAAATTTAAAACAAAAAGTGCAATGTTTTGTGATAAGTCGAGATTCACAATATTAATTTATTCCTTCATTGTGTGGCCAATAAATACAACACAGGTATATGACTATGATGGATTACGTACAGAAGGGTCGTCCTTGAGTAAACCTGTATTTTCCATCCAGAATATTGACTTTTTTGTGTGTAATAGTTGCCCTTGCATATGGGTCGTGCTAATATTTGACTTTGTACCAGTAAATCCATATTTACAACTACTGGTGAATATTTTTCACAGACAAATAAAATCAGTTATTTGGTTTATTTGGTAGATTTTTCACTCTTTAGCTGAATGCGCAGGTCGCAGCTGCAGCTCAAGAGGAGCACAGTGGGTCAATGCAGTTGCCACTTGGCATGACACTCATTGTTCCTGTGACTTGTGTGATACGTTTTATGTACTGCAAATAACTTCTGATAATGAGTTCTGTATTTATTAAAAATCAACACGGTTTAATTATTTATATACCTAATAAAACACACAACAAAAAAAAAATCATTTATGATTACCGTGTGGCAACACAGGAAATTTGCATGATACTTTTGTATTTGAGGTACTCTTTTGCAAATACTTAGGTTATTATTTTATGTGAATGGTATTGATGCAGTAATTTTTGTTTTTATCTAACACGTACTTACGGTAAACTAACTGAAGCGACAGCACCAGCATTGCGTACACACAAATATTTTTACAGCCACCCATATGTTCATGTGTGCGTAATGCAGAATTTAATACATGTCAGCATATTTGTCTGAAGTGCATTAAGTTTAGAAACTGTGTGGAGACGGTCGTGTTGTCTGTGATACTAGCTGGCTTGTTTTTTTGTAAGCTGTTGCTTCAAACTGACTGTATGAGGATATCAAACTGAAAAGTAAGTCATTTCCATTGGCATTTATTTTTATTATTAAAATGTTTTATCGTTGTCCAAGCAAATGCTTTTTACAGAGTTGTTATTGAGGATTAAATTGAATTGCTTGTTACCTGGTGCGATGAGCTTCGTGAGTTGTGTAGTAGCTGGCAATTTTTGTTTCATAATTCTAATTGTTATAATTTCACTTCTATGCATTAAAGTGTGACATTGTCTCAGTTTAACCATTGTAGTGTAATTATTGTTTGCACTATATTGTGCATGTAAAATACAATATTGTCATTTAATTGTGAAACTGATATCTTTTGATATAATATATAATGTTTTTTTAAGTTGCAGTTTGTATGCATGAAATTACAGTAATTTATAAAATATTTTGATACTTTGGTGATACAACTTTCATTTGTCTGGTTCCATTCCTGTAAAATCATTTAAAATTCGCTAAAATATGAAAGCACATGTATAAAATTAGAATTCAAAACTTGTTTATAAAGAGTTAACTTTAAATCACTATTAACTAAAAGTTTTTTGCATCTAGTAATTGAAGATAAGTATGAAATAACTAAATTTTTTAATACGTATTTGTCGAATTCAGACATGTGAAGCAATATGTGTAATTTATTCAGTGATTTTTGCTGCACTCTTGTTGCCCGAGTGAACTAGCAAACTGAAGCAATACTGTGTACTCACCAAATTTTGTTATACTTCATTTTAAACAAGTTTGTGACTGTCAGGTTGTGAGGTGAATGAACGAGAGCAGTGCCATTAAAAATTTTGTGCAACATAACAGTATTTTTGTATTTCACTTTTATAAGCAAACATTGTACCATTTAACAAGTGGTAGGTTATACTGTATATACTGCAAATAAATTGCATGATGTTTTTTGCTCTTAAGATGAGAATTGTAGAATATTTATCGTAGTAGTTTCGTCTGTCTCAAAAAAAATATGAGGAGAGAAAATACATAAAGAAAGTAGTTTGTTTTGTGATCAAAAAACAAGTTGACTATTGTACACTAGTAATGTATTAAGCTTTGTTGTAATTAAAGACAGAATAAAAATTGCAAATTGATTTCTTTCTGTGAAATACTTATTTTTCCGTAAACACAGTACAATAATTATTGTTGAAAATGTGAGAGTTCACCATCATATTTTAGAAATATTTATTATTCTTGTAGCAAAAGTTACTGTGGTATTTTAAAGGATTTTAATGGTTATTATAGTAAAATACAGATATAACTAGTGCTCAGCTGATGCAGATACCCAATGTTATGTTTTGAAAGATTCAAATGGTAATTATAGTAAAATTCCGTTATGACTAGTGCTGAACCGATACTGATACGCAATGTTAAAAATCGGCAGATATTTAGAATATTGGAATCACCCAAACCAAACTTTTGTAAAACCAATAGTGAAAACTGATATTTTTGCAATTCATGTGATTTTTTTTTTCACTTTTCCAATGGGTTAATTGTATAAATGAGACATGCCTTCATATATAGGTTTTAACAAGATAAAAATGTGCCTGTTTTATACCAAGCAAAACAGTAATGAGTGACTCGTTTCGTTGTTTCAATAGCGTAACACAGTCGCAATCGTAAAATATTTTGATAGGGTGGAATCTAATATTTAGTACTAGTACCAAAAGGCATATTTTATTGTTTGAATTGGTAACAAGCATATTTGGAATGATACATTTGCATTCACAAGCAAGAGTGAAAATGTATGTCACTAAGGATGGCTAACTTTGGGCAGGATCAAGGAAAGAACAAGCAAAAAGCTCACAAAGCACCAAATTACTAAACAGTTTAAAAAACAAGCACAATATCAGTAACATCACAGAGTTTGGCAACATAGAAAAGCATCTTCGGGTTACGAAACTTTGTTACCGTCCCCGAGAGTGGTAGCCAAATGTGGGAAACACCTGCAAACTGTTCACAGTACATTTGCAAACAGAACAGGGACCATGAGCGCTAACCACAGTTTACAAAATTTGCTGCTTATACAACAGTAAAAATAGTACGCCTTAACCAGTTTTTAAAATTTCATATTTTAAAATAATATATTATCCTGTTAAGATGGTAATATTCTGTTAAGTGATGTTAAGGTTACGTCTTTTGCTACGGGTTAGGAAGATCAATGTTAAAAGTTTATTTAATGTAAATTTTTGCCGATAGGTAAGCACTAGTGTTGCATGTGTACCAGATTTTCTCAATTTTCTATGTTAAAAAACAGGATAATTGCAATAATCATAAACCAAATATAAAATTACTTCGTAGATAGGTAAAATGTTTAGGGTTGTGCAAATATTCAGTATACCGAAACGAAAACAAAAAATGACAAACTTTCATTTTCGTTTTGGTAAGAAATTTGGTTACAGAAAGTTGTAACAAAACAAAAATTCTCGATTTTGATGAAATTTCGGGTGTTTAATGAATGTTCATTTAGTGCACCAGCAAAGAAAATTGTTGCCTGTAAATCATCTACAGTAGTTCGTTTTCATTATTTTATAACTGAAATAACTTCATAAAACGAAAATTTAAATGTAGACAAGACCCCCTGTGGTAAATACTGCATATTCTCATTTTTTTGGTTTGATTTTGATACAAATTTGTTATAATGAATAACTTGTTAAAATGTTAGGAAATTTGTTAATCTTTCGTTAAGGCTGGGCTCAAATGACATTATTTTTCTTTTCAGTTTTACGAAAGTTCATAATCTTTTGTTTTCATTTCATGAGGAAAAAAAGTCACATTCGCGCACCCTTAAAATCTTTCTCTTTTATTATTCACGTAGTTTAAAATCTTAGTTAGAAGCAGAGGCGGTTCGTACTGTAGGACTGGACCCTCCCCTTTTTCCCCTTGAATTATCTGTGAATTACAGTAAACTATTTTTAATGCCACAGTTCCGCTCAACTTAAAAGAAACCTTATGATAATTGCTTCGATCTTTCTACTCTGCCAACGATCATAGGCCGATCCCCTCAACAGCTACTTTCACTATATTTTAATTAAATTTAACATGAACAGAATAAATGTGGTGTGTTTACAAGCTATTTCTTTTTCTCTGTTACCACTAAAGGAGAAAAATTACACTAAAATCCAATGGCTTAATAATTAATAAGCCTTCACCCCAAGGCAGCAGAAATATAAAAGAAAGTTTAAATGTCATGTGTATCATAAGCACAAATGGCTGTGGGGCTATGAATAAAAAAATGCTGTATTTTGTTATGTTAAAAATTTGTTTAACTTATTAAATTGATTTGCTTATTTGTAATGTTGCACATATCTGGGGTTTAAAAATCATAAAATTAAATGGTGAGAATATTTTATTGGTACAGTATAAAATAGAGGATGAGAAAGGAAATCACCATGTTAAAATAATTTTTTATTAGTAACAGTTTGTGTGACAAAAAGGATGGTGCAAAAGTAAAGCATGCACCATCATTGTTTAATAATCCTAAGTATTTATGAAAATCTAAACAAAATGAAATTTTAATTTCACTGATTATTTAGTGCTTGTCAAATGTTCGTTAGGTGAACAACAATGAACATTTTTGTGTGTCTATTCATTTGTCTATGTTTATTACTAAAATGTTACCGGAATAGTTACTTGAAACTTGACTTGAAATATATTGGCAAAAGCTATCTTGTTAAGTTGAAGAATTTTATTACAACATTATTCCTTCTTATGCAATCCATTCATGTCTATTTTTTTTACATCTACTTTAAAGAAATATTTAGGAGCATATTGTTATATATGGCCATTAATGACACTAGGCAAGTTTGATTTCCCAATTTTAAATGACTTCAGTTGATTATGTGCAAGTATTTAGTTGACAATGATGAAATTTCAAGATTTCCATTAAACATTTGTCAAAGTTGTGTTCTCATAAAATTATTTTTCATTTTCTTTTTATTTTCATGAAATCCGACAATATATTTTCTTTTTTGTTTTGTTAAAAACAAAAAGTCACTTTTGCACAAAGCTGGAATATTTTAAAGCTTATTTTCAAACTTAAAATGTAAATAAATGTAGTACATTAAACTCACCCTCTCTCCCACACTCAAATATTCATTATCAATGTGCAGCCATACCTGTGTTGTAACCCACGAGCCTCGACTGGTCAAAACTTACCTTTTGAAACACTGCACACCTAGTGGTGGAAAGTTTCCCTATGCCAAACTCTCCCATNGTGGGGCTGTGAATAAAAAAATGCTGTATTTTGTTTTTTTGAAAAGTATGTTAAAAATGTGTTTCACTTATTAAATTGATTTGCTTATTTGTAATGTTGCACATATCTGGGGTTTAAAAGTCATAAAATAAAATGGTGAGAATATTTTATTGGTACAGTATAAAATAGAGGATGAGAAAGGAAATCACCATGTTAAAATAATTTTTTATCAGTAACAGTTTGTGTGACAAAAAGGATGGTGCAAAAGTAAAGCATGCACCATCATTGTTTAATAATCCTAAGTATTTATGAAAATCTAAACAAAATGAAATTTTAATTTCACTGATTATTTAGTGCTTGTCAAATGTTCGTTAGGTGAACAACAATGAACATTTTTGTGTGTCTATTCATTTGTCTATGTTTATTACTAAAATGTTACCGGAATAGTTACTTGAAACATGACTTGAAATATATTGGCAAAAGCTATCTTGTTAAGTTGGAGAATTTTATTACAACATTTATTCCTTCTTATGCAATCCATTCATGTCTATTTTTTTACATCTACTTTAAAGAAATATTTAGGAGCATATTGTTATATATGGCCATTAATGACACTAGGCAAGTTTGATTTCCCAATTTTAAATGACTTCAGTTGATTATGTGCAAGTATTTAGTTGACAATGATGAAATTTCAAGATTTCCATTAAACATTTGTCAAAGTTGTGTTCTCATAAAATTATTTTTCATTTTCTTTTTATTTTCATGAAATCTGACAATATATTTTCTTTTTTGTTTTGTTAAAAACAAAAAGTCACTTTTGCACAGAGCTGGAATATTTTAAAGCTTATTTTCAAACTTAAAAATGTAAATAAATGTAGTACATTAAACTCACCCTCTCTCCCACACTCAAATATTCATTATGTGCAGCCATACCTGTGTTGTAACCCACGAGCCGCGACTGGTCAAAACTTACCTTTTGAAACACTGCACACCTAGTGGTGGAAAGTTTCCCTATGCCAAACTCTCCCATAAGAAATCACGTTTCATTCCTAACCTGAGAAGAATATTCCTTAGTTATATTTATATTACTGCTGTCATAAAAAATTATTAAATGCAAGGAAGTATGATCTGTTTACTGCCGGGAATGTTTATTTTGTTTCCATTTCCAAATGACTCGCTGACACCATCACCATTCTTGATTTTTTATTCGCCATTGTGCATGTGGATTGCGATTTGGGTTTGACGTGAATTTTAATTTACATATGCAGACAAGATTTTATGTTAACGTGGAATATAATTCATAATGAATCATAAAAGTGATGTGTGGAATTAATTTTCCGTTAGAACCAGCAACGAAAATAAAGCAATATGCAACATTTAAATGCCTCGTGTCTCGAGGCTGGAAAGACGGTCTGTCCTATTCCACAAGTAATATGAAATGACACTTGGAAAGGTCGCATCCTTTATACAATAGCAAATTAAAACTAGGGATAGGAGTTCTCAAGACGTCCACAACTTTGTCCAACGTTCTGGGAAAATCTGCAGATGCCCCAACTTAAAGTGAAAACATGCAGTGTAAATCGCCGAGTGGTTATCAAGAAAATATTTTTGAAATGCTCCAGATACACTCTCGTTTACCATCTTCGCACAAACGAGCCAAGGAAATAATGTCTTTGAATGCCGCCAAATAGATTTGTACTGATTTTGTTCCATTTAGTTTCGTTGAATCTGAAGGTAAGCCCAAACAATAACAACCAGCTTTTTGCTCTGTAGGTTTGAAAAAATTTTGTGACTGTTGCAGATCAATATTACAATGCAGTTCATGATTTGGAAATTCTGTCGTATTTCAAATCAATGCTATTGATAGTGACTTACTTAATTTTTCTTATAATTAAAGAGAAATCATATTTTTATTATTAGGCTTAATGATTATCTTCCCAGGGTTTAGCTGCACTGTATTCTACAGAACATATAATTTAAATAAGAATCATATAATCATTTCTAGACATTTAGGCTACCATGTATATTTGGTTGCCTGCAGAATTAGGCTGACAAGATGAATTTGTTTCTTCAAGAGTTTTCTGTGATTTGGCCAATAGAATTTTCCAAAAGGCATTAAATTTTCCAGGAACCTAATACTGTAATTCATTTTTGTCTTTATTTTTGGTTAGATATGGCTTTTAATCAGCAACATAAAATATCTTTTAATAAAGCAAAATGCCACATGTGCAAGTACAGCATCTTATGATTTGCGATTATGCCTAAATTTGATTAAATCAGTCGTATTGACAACTTTTTGTAGTTGAGTAAGTTTTAATTTTTCAATAGGGATGTTACGTGTGATTTAGGAAAGCGGCACCAATATGCAGATATGTGCCTGTGCTTGGAACACGCCTATTGCAGTTTGTTTTTGTTTTCCAGTTGTGAGTTGCACTGTGTGTGCACAGAGCATTATTTTCCTTACTCCAACTGCGGAGTTAAAGAATGGTTATTTGAGTGTAAATTTGGCTGGTAACCATTTTGATCAAATGTATTATACGTGCACTGTAGAGCTGTTGGAGTGCATTTAATTGGAAATTGGCTACATGCAGTAGTAAATAAAATATTAGAATGAACTTTAGTCCTCTTTTCCCCTATGAGTTTTCTGTTTGATTTGGTGGCGTAAATATGCAGTACTGTATGTAAGTTTCTTTTACAACTGACCTATGATAATAGTTAGTACTTTTGATCTGTCATAGGCCTACATTAAGCTCCATATGGCATATATTGTCAGGTTTTACCAAATTGATAAAATGCTCGGAGCCAAGATACAGTATTTCCCACAGGACAACATTTTCGAGATAAAATCATTCCTGAACACAGTTGTTCAAGCACGAGTTAAAGAAGTGCTGAAAGATACAGAGCACATCAGTTGCACGACAGATTTATGGTCATCGATGGCAAATAATGATAATTTATCATTAACTTGCCACCACGTTACCAACAATTTTGACAAAAAAGAAGTCGGTTTAGAAGTGGTACCGTTCAGCTACACCTACCATACGGCACAAAACGTTTGTGATTTCATCAAAGCAAGCCTCGAACATTGGGAAATCGGTGAAAAAGTGCATCTTGTAATTTGCGACAATGCAACAAACATGGTCCATGCGTGTGATTTACTTTAGTAGTGTTGGTTGTGTCGTGCATACTTTACAGCAAGTTTTAAAGGACTCCGCTTTAAACGATAAAAGTGTATTTTATGTGTTTGGGAAAGTTCAAAGTGTTGCCTGCCATTGTAAACACTTTTCATCAGCGAATAAACTCCTAGCAGACTTTTAACAAGTAAATAACATCTTGTGCCATAATTTAACAGGATGGACACTTATAAAATTTTGAAAGATTCCTGGTGCAACAATGTGTAATTTCATACAATGGATCTGATATTAAGTTGAATGTTGATCTCACAAATGATGATTGGTATCTAAAAAGCGAAACTGCAAAACTTTTAAAAAAATTTTTGATTCTCCTTAACTGTGACCAGTGACGGAACTCTCATTTCAGAAGTCATTCCATTAGTTACTGGTTTAAAAAGACATTTGACTTCCTGCGGACCAGGAAACAGACTCAAATGTATTTGCAGAGACATGATACATTCCCTCAACATGAGGTATTCGTCAATGGAAACAAGCATTCATTAGAGTTTAAGCACACTTTTGGATCCACTTCAAACATTATGTGTTTANGGTATTCGTCAATGGAAACAAGCATTCATTAGAGTTTAAGCACACTTTTGGATCCACTTCAAACATTATGTGTTTAGTAATGAGGCAAATGTTAATGCTTCAAAGTCATTCCTTGAAAACGAAATGAACATGTTATAGTCCATTCACGGTTTCTTCGGGTGTTTTGAAACAAACCTTTGAATAATCACCTAAAAGTAATCAGTTTTTTAAATAACTTGTATACCACAAGTAGAGGATGAGTATAAAAGAATACCCCATCTTTGAAGGTCTATAATATAAAAACCATACAACCTACAACCTTGGTTGACCAATCAAATGAACCGTGGAACTGTGAAGTTTGTTTACCATACATTCATNCAACCTTGGTTGACCAATCAAATGAACCGTGGAACTGTGAAGTTTGTTTACCATACATTCATTAATGTTCAATGTGGCCACCACGAGCGGGGCGACATATATGCACCTCAAACCAAGAGTTACGAACGCCATCCAAACCGTAACACCGGACATGCTGACAAGAGCGTGGAACGAGTTTGATTATCGCGTAGATGTCGTTCGGGCCGCTCATGGTGGTCACATTGAACATCTATGAATGTATGGTAAACAAACTTCACGGTTCCACAGTTCATTTGATAGGTCAATCAAGGTAGTAGGATGTTTGGTTTTGATATTATAGACCTTCAAAGTCGGGGTATTCTTTTATACTCATTCTGTATATAACGCTGACAACTTTAAAATATCATATTTTTGAATAAATGAAACTTTAACTTGATATCTTCTATAACTTGTAATATTTATTTTGTATTCAATACGAATTAAAAACAGTGAGAGCAGTGGTGTTTTGGCAATGGCTAGTAAATAGATTCACAGTTAAAATATTGTTTTAACCAAGTTTAATGGTATGCTATTTGTTAATTAAACGTTGACTATTGAAATATTTTAATGACATGGTTTTTTTTTTTCAACTGAGGAAGAAACTGTTGGTGAAGTGGAGCTTGTTCCCCTCTCTGTCACAGCAATAATAATGATTCTTGAATTTGTAATTTACTACTGAAAAAAGATTNATTCTTGAATTTGTAATTTACTACTGAAAAAAGATTTTAATGTTGGAATACTTATAATATATTTTGATGTGATGACGGGAGGGTTACAAATCCGAAGTTGGCAGAAGTGGCAACATGACATGATGACGCGGTGTATTGCTGTTGCTAAACGAAACATTTATTTTTCTTGCTCCGAAAAATACATAAAATTACCATATCAAGTTTCTACTTGTTGTGTTTTTTTAAACCTACCTAGGCAAGTTGCGATGTCTTGATAAATTTGTGTTTCCATGGCAGTAATAAATATACTATAACGTGTGTTGTAACAACTGCTTCGTGGTCGTTACGCTGGCCCGGGGTGTGATTGCAAATATTGGACGTGCAAAATGTATAAGTTTTTATGACGAAGTTAATTATTTTAAAGCTACACGTCTGATTATCTACCACAACATAACTTCGCCCTAGTTGTTTGAAACACAATTGTGTAACGTGTTTACGTTGTTATGATGTGAATGTTTGCCGTCTTTTTGTTGGACTGCCTGCTCCTTCGTTTTAATATTTATTCCTATGGCCGTCCTTTTAACGAAAAAACCCAAAATCACATCATTAACAAGAGGTTAAATACTATAGTTCTTTCCCTCACAGTTGTAAGAGGGTTAAACACAGTCGTGGCAAAATATTAACGTGTAGTGTATTATTGGTAATGTGCTATATCGTGTATAACAAATATGTTAATGTAAAATAATAACTGTAACAACTATTGTCAATACAGCCATTGATANGTGCTATATCGTGTATAACAAATATGTTAATGTAAAATAATAACTGTAACAACTATTGTCAATACAGCCATTGATACAAAGTCACAAAGCCGACCTAAATATGGTTATAGGCCTAAATTGTGAATATTCGTACATAATGGTTTTTGAAACATGACAGAATTCTTTGAACAGCTGTGCATTTGACAGTTAAAACGGCAGTGTTTATTTATACGTGTAGCGGAAGGATACGTAATTGGTAACTAAAAGGAGAAGTTTAGCAGTGCTTCAGAAAAGTGTGAAGTAACTGTGAATGGACTTTACTACTGAACGAACGCACACAGATTCAGTCACTTCTCACTAAAGACATTTCCTGCAGTTCTAGTCATTATGTGCATTAATTATATGGCAATTTACTTTCAGCTAATTGTGAGGATAAGTCATGCACANGTGCTATATCGTGTATAACAAATATGTTAATGTAAAATAATAACTGTAACAACTATTGTCAATACAGCCATTGATAAAAAGTCACAAAGCCGACCTAAATATGGTTATAGGCCTAAATTGTGAATATTCGTACATAATGGTTTTTGAAACATGACAGAATTCTTTGAACAGCTGTGCATTTGACAGTTAAAACGGCAGTGTTTATGTCTACGTGTAGCGGAAGGATACGTAATTGGTAACTAAAAGGAGAAGTTTAGCAGTGCTTCAGAAAAGTGTGAAGTAACTGTGAATGGACTTTACTACTGAACGAACGCACACAGATTCAGTCACTTCTCACTAAAGACATTTCATGCAGTTCTAGTCATTATGTGCATTAATTATATGGCAATTTACTTTCAGCTAATTGTGAGGATAAGTCATGCACATCATCTTTGTCCCCTGCCGAAGAACTTGACATATACACACACCAACATTGACACCAACAACTGGACCCTTAGGCATGTGGGTACTACTACATTTACAATTGTCCAGCTCACAGAACTCAACAAAACACAATTATGTACAATAAAACATATGTTTAACATAGGGTGATTTACAAATAACTCCTAATACACATTCATATGCGGTGGCACGTCCCCTTGGTCGGATACAGGCTGCAATTTGTCGTGGCATACCGTCCATGAGATCATCAAGCTAGCCTTGGTCCAAGCTGTCCCGTACTTGACTGGCGATCCTGTGTACATCGTGCAGAGTACGTGTTCGGTCTGGACGTCCAGAAACAGCTCGTTTCAATCTATCTCATATGTGGTCGATGGGGTTCATGTCTGGGGATTGGGCAGGCCACTACAGCTGGGTGATTCCAGTACAATGAAGGAAGGTGTTAACGAGAACTGCACGATGGACATGGAGATGAAATTATCTCAAAAATGCTAGTGATACGGTTCCACGATTGGTTACATAATGTTGTTTGTACCGTAGCATGTTTAGAGTGCCGTGCCGTACCGCAGCGCGTTTAGAGTGCCCTCAACAACCACGAGAGGTGTACGGTAACCCCACATAATGCCACCCCATAACATCACTCCACCACCACCTTGTTGCACACGTGGGATACTGTGTTGGAGGCCTGCGTTATTTCTAGGTTGCCTCCAAACGCATTGTCTGCGATCGTCAGGGGCCACACAGATCCAACATTCGTTGGTAAACAGCACCCTTTGCTGAAACCTGAGGCGTCCATGCAGCATGATTTCTTGCCCATCTGCAATGGTCTGCATGGTGTTGTGGAGTACGAAGTGGAACTCGCCATGGTAGTCGGGAATGCAGATTCGCATCAGAAACCGTCTCCTTACACTTTGATTGGTAATGGCGTTTTGTAGCCCCCACGAACTCCGAATTCAGTACCGGAGCAGTCAACCCCGGGTTACTCTGAGCCAACAGTCCCAAGTATCGATCGTCACCTGCAGTTGTCGAACGGAGACGGCCTGTGTGGGCCAAGTTCTCAACACTACCTGTCAATCGGAACTGATTCCCTGTCCGCACCACATCACTTACTCCAGTGCACACGTCTAGCAACTTCCCTGGTTGATATGCCTTCCTCAGGTAATGTGATTATGCGGACCCGATCAACAGTCGACAGTGTATTTCGTGGCTTGATGAACGTTCACTACACCGTTCCAAAAACGCCTCTGATTCTTACTTGTTGGTGCTCCAACGTCAAGTGAAACGATGCAACCCTTTAGAATGTGGGGTTCGACCCGTAGTTGGGGCTACATACAGCTGTCTGTATGTTTACAAACAACATACGGGATGGCGGAATTCCAATCAGCACAGAAACGGTTGCTATAGCCACACACTGACACGACATATCGGGGAGATGCAAAACTTTTGATTGATGTGTGTACCTTAAAGAACCTCTGTGTGAAATGAGCACAAATCCTCTCTCATACTGGAAAGCCTCTAATCATCACTTCCTTCCAATACTGGCCCAGAAATACCTGCCATCGCCCTGTGGCTCTGTAGCATCAGAGATTGTTTAGCACAGCCGATGCTCTAGCCTCTGAGCACTAAGAAAAGAATCTCTCTCAACCCCCCAAAAAAAATGGCAGAAACTAATTTTTTAAAATAAAAATTCAAAACTTTTTTAGTATTTTTCTTAACTAAAAATCCAATTCTGTGATGTCTGTAAGCAAGGTTCATAGCCACTTTCTTATTTATGAAACAGTTATTTCACTTACTTATGGAACAGTTATTCCACTTGATTTGTAAATAAACATGCGAGTTTTATTTGTATTCAAAATGTGTCTTATTGAAAAAAATCTTTCTCAGAAAGGCAAGTTTTATTTATTTATATTTTTTCAATGTCCTTGTATGTTTTAAAGAGGTTGGTTGCATTGTCAAACTTTAATTATTTCAGTTTTCTTGTGTATTATGTACACAGTAGCTATCGGTATCGGATATCAGCTGTATCGGCATACATATTATCGGTTCGTGCCGGTCTTGGTTAGAATATTTATCGGCTCAGCACTTGTTATACAGTAAAGCACTTCACATTAACGTAGCTTGCACTTTAATGTAAGATTTTCAATTCCTGCGCAAATGCCATATGTATACCATGTTAAATTATTTCACTTTAACATATATAATTTATGTTAACTTTCAGTAAAACGAAGATTTTTTTTTTACCTCGTGTGATCTAAAATGGGATTAATTTGATGCCCATAGGTGGGCTCTACTTAGAGGCACTGGCAACCTTATTTAGCTTTGTTTACCAAATACGACACGTAAGAAAAAAAAAAGCATAATGCAGAGTCGTTATAGTATACGTATATGCTGCAAACAATCGATTCTCGTTTTCAACCTGAAACCCTATCGATCCTTGTGTGTCGACCCAGATGATTTCATGTTGACATGCTGCACAAGCACCATATTGAACTCTTTCGTACATAAAAACGTGAATGTATTAATGGGAAGCCGTATAATACGTGTTTTGGTACTGCATCTCATAACATACATGATGAGTAGTTAATTTATGCAAAANTAATGGGAAGCCGTATAATACGTGTTTTGGTACTGCATCTCATAACATACATGATGAGTAGTTAATTTATGCAAAACCGGCAGGAGCGGAATCTTTAGTGCAAATAAATAGGGAAACACACATGCATACAACTTGGGGACTACAGTGATTTCTGAGGATGGCAGACGCCCTGGAACGTTGCGACTGGAAATGTGTTATACAAAGATAAATTGGAAACCACTCGAGATTAAGCAACTAAAATTGGCATACGAGCAAATGTTAACAAGACAGGTTACCACACAAAACGGCGTTATGGAGAGTACACCTCTTCATAAATTAAATACGGGTTGGCACCCTTCAATTGCTTAGACCTTTGTAACCCTGCGCTTGAAGCAATTATAGATTACATGTTAGTAATAAACATGGAAAAATAAATGGAAAAGGTTGCTGTGGTAATATCCGCTAATCCCTACCGTTTCCTGAGAAATCACATGTTTAGTTGGAAAGCAGATAAGTGGTTGCCTGGGAGATAGACAGCCTGTACCGCTCTCGGGAATTACGTGTGAACTGATTACCTTGGCTAATGTCCCTGTTCTAAGGCTACAAGTTTATAAGATTGCGGATGGCTAAGAAGTTACTGCGGGCAAGTACCCCATTGCATTGGTTCCTGTTATCGTAACAAGTGGCGACAAGGTTGCCTGCCTGCTAGAATTGTGTTGGTAGTTTACACAACAGACATTTCTTCACAACTTGTGTGATGGAGTGGAGTAATGAGGAACCGGCCGACATGCATCTCATGTTTGGTGAAATTATGTGTAATGCATCAGCCGCGCGTCGTGGATATGCAGAAAAGTTTCCAGCTCAACATTTACCAGACGCACATACATTCACTCCAGTTCATTGGCCGTTACGTGGAACAGGAACTATGCGCGCAAATTTCCACGATGTTGGCTGACCATGGTCAGACACCGAGCACGATGTATTGAACTATGTGGATACTAACCCACGTGCTAGCACTTGAGGAATCTCTAATGTACTGAATGCATCGCAGACTACAGTATGTTGCATTTTACAGCGAGAGAGANGCACTTGAGGAATCTCTAATGTACTGAATGCATCGCAGACTACAGTATGTTGCATTTTACAGCGAGAGAGATTGCACGCATATCACTACCAGCCAGTGCAGGTACTTCTACCCCCTGACCGGCTTGCCAATTTGCAGTATTGTGAGCGGTTCCAAGGCCAAATTAGGCGAGCCCCAGGTTTCTACAGCATTATACTATTCACCACCGAGGCATTCTTGACAAGGCCAGGTGTCTTCAACTTCCACAATGAGCATGTGTGGGCACACATCAACCCATATTCAGTATGGGAATCCCACTTACAATATCTGTTTTCTCTGAACGTTTGGGCGCGGATTATCGATGGGATGCTAATTGAGGCCCACATCCTTCCCGCACTGCTACCTGGAGCTTCTTGGTCGACGACCTGCCAGAACTACTTGAAAATGTACCACTGAATCTACGAGGCGTCATGTGGTACATACACGATGGTGCACTAGCACACTTTAATGTTACAGCAAGGCAGTACATGGATGCGCGGTACCCAGTGCGATAGATTGGCTGAGGTGGGCCAGTGGGTTACCAACGACAAATCACCGGACCTAAACCCTGTCGACTTCTACTTGTGAGGTCACTTGAAGGCACAGGTGTATGCAACTGACGTGGATAATGTGAAGGATCTCCGGTAATGTATTAAAGATGCATGTCATGCTGTACAGGCTAATCCCGGTACTTTGCAGCGTGTGCGCCATTCATATCAGCGTCATACTCGTGCATGTATGGAAATGGGTAGCTCACATTCGAGCATATGCTTTAACCTTCGCATTCCAAATAAAGCACTAATACTAGAAACCCGCGTTCGTTTTTTTTTTCGACCACCCAACACTACCACCACTTGCTAAGGGGTCATTTACCTGTATTAGGACAAGAACATGAATCAGGTTTTCCGTTAGCATATCTTGCAACACAATGGGCCGTACAGGCTGCCTACTTCCCAGGCAATCACTAATCTGCCGTGCAACTAAACATGTGGTTTCTGAGGAAAATGTAGGGATTAGCAGGTACTACCACGGCGATGTATTTTTATTGCTTTTCGCATGCGGTTTACTATCATGTAATGTAGAATTGCTTCAAGTACACGATTGCAAAGTTCTAAGCAAATGAAGGGTGCCAATCCCTTTTTAATGTATGAAGGGATGTGTTCTCCGAAACGCCGTTTTGTGTGACTTGTAAACGTTTGATCGTATGCCAATTCTCGTTGCTTAATCTCAAGTGGTTTCCAATTTATCTTTGTATAACACATTTCCAGTCGCAACGTTCCAGGGCGTCTACTACCCTCAGAAATCACTTTAGTCGATGTGTCGTATATATATGTTTCCCTTTTTATTTGTGCTAAAGATCCCACTCATGTCGAGTTAGCATACATTAACGACTCATACTGTATAGTAAGTGATCTTACAAGAATGACTTTGTAAAATCGCTACCTTAGTAAACATCTAAACTGATCAGTTTTAACTCCAAAGAAATTTTGTATCAAAAGTGCGTTTTTTTCCTTTCGTGAAAACCGTGTTTAAGCATCTCCCGCATAAAATCAAAATGATATTTATATGAAATATTCTTTATAATCACTAGGTATACTTCATATNTTTAAGCATCTCCCGCATAAAATCAAAATGATATTTATATGAAATATTCTTTATAATCACTAGGTATACTTCATATGAATAAAATTATACCCCATTGTCGCTAAAAAAAAAAAATGTATTTTTAATATCGAGTGACGCGTTTTAACATATGCGACGTTAATTTGCAAGTGCTCCTTGCAGAAAAAATAAAAATAAAGAATTTCAAAAGATAAACGTCTTTCGAATAAATTTCCTTCAGTGTTATTTGTTAAGAGCTTAAGTGGCATGAATTTTTCAAAGGAGACATCACAAATAAGTAAGCTGTGTGTACTATTTGCAAACGACGCGTTATTTTATGTTTGCAGGCTGTAATTTGTGAATTTTCATTCTTTAGAATGTACCACTTTATCCTCGCTTTTTAAATATTCCATTGTAATTACAAATTAATTAAATTTACTGACAGACTAATTGTGACATAATTTCACGAAGCTCATTCTGTATATATTTAAAAATAAGACCTTCAGTATAAAGTACATTAATTACAAATTATAAAGTTTGAGGCTTTATTGACATACGCTATAACAATATTTTACCATCTTAATATTTTTGGGGCATTTTTATTGAAAGGGTTCAAAATTAACAGCTAGAAGAATTCCGAAAAAAGTATCATTATTGAATCATTTACTGATCTGATTCTGGTAAAGTATCAAAATAAAAGTATCCATTCAATAATACCGGGTATAGAAAGGAAAGTATCGATACCAGTATAATATCACTAGTATCGCAACATTCCTAGTCTGAGGTAGGAGCAAACAGCATAGAGATGATGGAACCAGGAGTACTTCAAGAAACAAGTCATGGTGTTTGTCTGACTGGCACTTAACAGNATAGAGATGATGGAACCAGGAGTACTTCAAGAAACAAGTCATGGTGTTTGTCTGACTGGCACTTAACAGGCAACTCTGAAAAATTAGTGCCTCGCCGATGCCCAGAGGTGAACCACGGTTTTGCAGGAATGGAAGTCTACTGATGAAATACTAATTCCTCCTCATGATGATAAGTTTGACAGACCAGATTCTATTAGGAACCCCATGCATCGTTGTTACAACAGAAGCCGTGGCACAACTATTGTGAGCTCTGAGCAGTGTTTAGTCAGTCTGCCGCTAGAATGCGTGTGTTGACCGTTGGCTGGTAAAGTGACAATAAATAGATTGAGAGACATTTTTTTATCTGTTGTAAGGGTTAACTGTTACTAATGAGATGTATATGTAAAGTGATGCGAATCAAGGAATTATAGTTTATTACGAGTGAAAGTGTTTATATTCTTTATAATTAGAATTGCCAGTAGTGAACAGGGTTGNTTTAAGCATCTCCCGCATAAAATCAAAATGATATTTATATGAAATATTCTTTATAATCACTAGGTATACTTCATATAAATAAAATTATACCCCATTGTCGCTAAAAAAAAATGTATTTTTAATATCGAGTGACGCGTTTT
Organism: Clitarchus hookeri; assembly: GCA_002778355.1. Classification (NCBI taxonomy): domain Eukaryota; kingdom Metazoa; phylum Arthropoda; class Insecta; order Phasmatodea; family Phasmatidae; genus Clitarchus; species Clitarchus hookeri. The sequence continues at coordinate 220,399 of NQII01000139.1, read as the reverse complement.
AACATATGCGACGTTAATTTGCAAGTGCTCCTTGCAGAAAAAATAAAAATAAAGAATTTCAAAAGATAAACGTCTTTCGAATAAATTTCCTTCAGTGTTATTTGTTAAGAGCTTAAGTGGCATGACTTTTTCAAAGGAAACATCACAAATAAGTAAGCTGTGTGTACTATTTGCAAACCACGCGTTATTTTATGTTTGCAGGCTGTAATTTGTGAATTTTCATTCTTTAGAATGTACCACTTTATCCTCGCTTTTTAAATATTCCATTGTAATTACAAATTAATTAAATTTACTGACAGACTAATTGTGACATAATTTCACGAAGCTCATTCTGTATATATTTAAAAATAAGACCTTCAGTATAAAGTACATTCATTACAAATTATAAAGTTTGAGGCTTTATTGACATACGCTATAACAATATTTTACCATCTTAATATTTTTGGGGCATTTTTATTGAAAGGGTTCAAAATTAACAGCTAGAAGAATTCCGAAAAAAAAGTATCATTATTGAATCATTTACTGATCTGATTCTGGTAAAGTATCAAAATAAAAGTATCGATTCAATAATACCGGGTATCGAAAGGAAAGTATCGATACCAGTATAATATCACTAGTATCGCAACATCCCTAGTCTGAGGTAGGAGCAAACAGCATAGAGATGATGGAACCAGGAGTACTTCAAGAAACAAGTCATGGTGTTTGTCTGACTGGCACTTAACAGGCAACTCTGAAAAATTAGTGCCTCGCCGATGCCCAGAGGTGAACCACGGTTTTGCAGGAATGGAATTCTACTGATGAAATACTAATTCCTCCTCATGATGATAAGTTTGACAGACCAGATGCTATTAGGAACCCCATGCATCGTTGTTACAACAGAAGCCGTGGCACAACTATTGTGAGCTCTGAGAAGTGTTTAGTCAGTCTGCCGCTAGAATGCATGTGTTGACCGTTGGCTGGTAAAGTGACAATAAATAGATTGAGAGACATTTTTTTATCTGTTGTAAGGGTTAACTGTTACTAATGAGATGTAGGATGTAAAGTGATGCGAATTAAGGAATTATAGTTTATTACGAGTGAAAGTGTTTATATTCTTTATAATTAGAATTGCCAGTAGTGAACAGGGTTGGAACAGAATTTGGAGTTTATTATGTTGGGAAGAGGTTGCTGTTAGGAGTGTAGGCACCATATTTCACACTGCTAGTCATGCATAAATAAACATAATGTATGCAGATTGCTGTATCAACGCAGATGGCCTCACTTTGCTTCTTCTGCCAGACTCGGAAATTTTTAGTTCTTAAGTATTCAGGTGTTGGCACAGAACATATAAGGACTGCCAGAGAGGGCGTCACTCCAAAAGAAAACATGTATAGTTTTCAAGAATCATTCCAGTCAAAAGCTGTATATATCACTATGATTTCACTTTCCAGAGATGCACTTTTGAACCGAAGCAGCTAGAATGTCGACAGTACTTTTTAGCTGTGTATTCTAGTGGCACACAATTCCTTGGTGAAAGATTACCTTAATAACCAGTGTTTTGTCTTTGAAATTTATAAAGGAGTTGGGTGAAATAATGAACCACGCAGAAAAATTACCAGCAAAAGAAATAAATTCTAATTTTAAACTTTATGTGAAACAGTACATCAAAAGACGATTGGAGTGGAGTGATTTCGGTGGGTATAAACATCGCGACCTTGAGAGCTGATGAGGTTGAGTGAGGTTAGTATGGGGCTGTGCCAAAACGCAAAGGTGGGGACATTGGAGATCCCCTAGAAAACCCGCTGGCAAGCAGCATCGTCCGGCACAATTCCCACATGTGGAAATCCAGGAGCGACGCCGCCGGGAATCAAACCACTTTCGCCTATGTGGGAGGCGAGTAGTCTGACCACTACACCACTGCGGCCCCTGCTTGAAAAGTATTCTTTAATAGCTGTCTCTCCCTTTGATAATATGTAGCTTAACCAATCCCACCAACTATTTTCAAATATTCCAAGTACCAGTTTTGGGAATCTAAGGAGATAACATTGCTATACCACAGAAACAACGGTGGTACTGGGCTGAAAATATACACACCAGTCGAGGACCATCATGACTTGGGTGCTGAAACATGTAGGTGATGTATTAATTTCTTAGTAACTGCAGTTTTTAACTGTTCTGTTAAAAACAATTACTTTTATTCAGAAACATGGTGACAGTTTCAGATGGTAGTATTGTCACTGAATTTTCTGGCAACATACGTATCTCCTTCGAAAAACTAATTTCAGCTGCAAGATAAAATGAAGGACTGGTCTAAGTTTACACAGTTTAACAGGAACAGGCATGTTGGGAACAGACAAAGACATAATTACAGAAATCAATGTGAACATAGTAACAGAATCAAATAAAAGGAACAATTATTCTGAAAGTTAAATATTACTGTTCAGCAAGTAATAAGACTTAATAAAAAAAACACTAGTAAAAATGTTGTATAAAATGAAGTATTTTGACAGGTGTTAGTCAATCTTAACACAAATGTGGAAACAAATGTAAATACATTTGCATTTGCTATGACTTTTCACTTTCAATTCCAAATATTTTTTTGCATTTAATGCCAACCAATATTTAAGTAGCTGCTCAAGCTTTGAATGTTGTTTTGGCTCTCTTTGCTGCCTCCAGGTTGAAAATTTAAGTGGCGTAGGAGTTAAGGTTCAACATAATTCCCTCTTGGGTACAGCTAAAGGTCTTCGTCATCATCATCGCCATAGTACACCCCAGGCACTATAGGTTTGTGGCGTAAGTACAGTCTCTGGAAGAACGCTATATCCTTGCCACGCAGGACATTAACCCGCTGGTGCTGCCGCTGCTCCATATAGGTCCGCAGGAACCCCACGTACATCAACAGAAGGAACACTGGGATGGCTGGGATGACAGTGGTGGCCAAGACCACTGCAGTGCCCAGCATCTGCCATAGGAGGCTGGTCTCTGGGAGAGGGGAGGCTCCAACCAGCGGAGGCAGGAGACCACTCACCATGCCGCAGGCCAGGTGCGAAGAGAACAAGCCTGCAGGGTCCTCGAGGGCTGTGCGGAACAGTAGCCTCGACAACTCGGCATACACTGTGCCTCCAATGGCTCCTACCAGTAGCGCCATCTGCAGCACACCATTAGGGAAGAACAAATTTTTTTTGTTGAAGCATAAAGCATGCAATTAAAGGCTGTTAACAGTAAATTGAGAACTTTTGAAAATTCTGCTTAAGCTCTACTTGTATGCACATGTGCATTCTTCCACCATATGTAAAATTAACTTTGTCAAAGGCCTCATCACTTTATTCATGCATCAGTCAAGTAAAAGTGAAGTTATAGAAAAAATAAAAACCTAAATCTTGATTTGTACGAATTTTAAAAATTATTAAAAACAAAGTCTGGTTTTTGGTAAAGTGTTAATTGAAGTCACAGGAGTAGCATGTTGCGATTTATTTGAAATAAAACACATGGTTCAACTGTGGAAAGGGTTTAACTAAAACTATTTTGAATAAAATTTTATCTCAAAAGTTACAATTGAAAACACGCAGCAGTGGTTGCATTATATCAATACTTAACCGACACTCGGTACACAAACCATCTTCCAGCCACCATATTTTTGACACTGGCAGGGTTGGTAACAACATATAAGAAAAACAAGTGTTTTTTTTTTGTTTTCCTTAACAATATTTCATGAAATTCTAATAACATGAACAAGTGTTTTGAGCTGTATCCAAATTTATGACTTTTGTAAAATTGTTAGATTAGTAAAAAAAAAAATCATTAGATTTAAATTCATGTTGCTTGTTTCTTTAATTTTTTGAATATGTCACTATCCTCCATTGTTATAATTTTTTTCAGATCATTATTTCATATCACAAGACAAAGGATGTCATACGATAAAAATGTAAAAATAATTCTAGGCTCTTGATAGCCTGGGGGCACAGGAGCAAGAGGAGTGTTTAGGGAGACTGATTATACTAGAGCATCTCATTCTTAGATAACAGTGTGCACTGAAGTGGGTATTCAAGGTCTTATTCCAAAACACGGTACATATATACCATTAGTTACTGCCCTTGTTTATGTATGTTCGATTACCAAATGTTCTTAAATTTTGGAATAGAAAATTTGGTAATGTAACGTTTGCTGTATTTGGACATTAGAAATTGCATCAAATGAAATAAATTGCACATCCCCGAGACTGTTTTTAAGAGGTGAAGAAATCACAAAGCAGTTCCATTTGTTGGGAATAAAAAGATAAATATAACTATATTGTAATTAAATGAATAAGTTTGTGATGACATATGTGTTATTTTTAATAAATCAGTGATTATAACCAAAGTAAATTACTTTTCTACTACATTAAATTGTGTTTCATATTTATGGTTATTTTATTACATTCGTAAAACTTGTGAAAAATATTTTCTCTCATCACAGTTAGATTATTCATGTCAAATGATGCATTCATCATTGTACACTAGTGGAAATGCATCGAAGAACACCTAGTTAACATTATCCAATCCAAACGATATTTACATCATAAACTGTTCGTATGTAGAGGGCACTCTGATCGTAAGTGGAAGTGCACTACTTGCCTGTATCATTCTGCAGCCATTAGACCAAGTNGTACTCTGATCATAAGTGGAAGTGCACTATTTGCCTGTATCATTCTGCAGCCATTAGACCAAGTGTCTTATTGCGGGTCATCTGAAAATACGATGAGTGCAGTTCGCTGTGTGATCCCATTATATGTGTATCACAGTGTATGTCTACAAAGCCTGGAAGATGACGGCGAGCACCAATTGAATAGTTACGTGACTTGGAATATGGCCATATAGTGGGACTCCGAGAGGGTGGTTGGATGTTCCTCAGAATCGCCACTCACTTGGGGCATGACGTGTCAGTGGTCCATCAGTGGCGGAGAAAATCGGCGACAGAGAGTTCCCACTGCCACCAAGCCCCACCAGTGCCACCTCGCTGCACTGAAGAACGTCTGGATAGAAAGATCATTCGGGTTGCCTTGACTGACAGAACAGCAACCGCACATGCAAAAAGTGCCACTGTGGTCCCCCATGTGTCTGAATGAACCATAAACAATTTATTTTTGGAGAGATATGTCTATGTTTTCATGTTCCTCTGGCACGTTTATCCCAGACACTTGCTCATCGTCGTGAACATCTATGGTGGTGTTGGGAGAGTGTGTATTGGATAGGCAAATGGAGAGCAGCGGTGTTCAGTGATGAGAGTCATTTCTGCTTTGGATAAAGCGATGGCTTGTTCTCTTTTGTAGACGTGCGTTTGAGCAGAATAATCCATTGTGTAATCATACTCACCATACTGGACCCACACCTGGGCTGATGGTATGGTTGGCCCGGGGAGGGGGATGGGGGGATAAGCTACACATCCTGATCACCTCTTGGTATTCATTCAGGGTAGCATGACGAACGTGTTGTACATCCATGATGATGTTAATCCTGTTTCCTGACCATATCTCAACACACTGCAGGAACCAATCTTCCAGTATGATAACGCACATCCTTATTTAGCTAAGGCAACACAGTATGTTCTACATGGTGTATGCATGATATTCTGGTTCGCTAGATCTCCAAACCACGGCCCCATGCGTGTGACATGGTGGTTCTGCACCTGACATCCAGCACAGCCCCAGCAATGAACATCACCCAGCTAAGCCAAGAAATATAGCGACCGTGGGACACCATACCTCAGAGAGTTATTCAGCATTTGTATGCCAGGTTACATGCCAGAATTGATGCACGTGTGGTCGTTAAGGGGTTGGTTACATTCCTTCTGCTGCATGCGTTGCATTTAATGTTCTGAATGTCCCACTGACTTAATGTTTCGATCATCCTTCTTGTGTGCCAACTTTGGGCAGATACGAGTGTGCCTATGGGACGTATTTAAANATCATCCTTCTTGTGTGCCAACTTTGGGCAGATACGAGTGTGCCTATGGGACGTATTTAAATATATTTCCAATAGTGTATTTTAAATGCATATTGTGTCAACTTTGTTTACAAAGAAATTGTTGATTGCGGCCATTTAAATTTCANAACGCACATCCTTATTTAGCTAAGGCAACACAGTATGTTCTACATGGTGTATGCATGATATTCTGGTTCGCTAGATTTCCAAACCACGGCCCCATGCGTGTGGCATGGTGGTTCTGCACCTGACATCCAGCCCAGCCCCAGCAATGAACATCACCCAGCTAAGCCAAGAAATATAGCGACCGTGGGACACCATACCTCAGAGAGTTATTCAGCATTTGTATGCCAGGTTACATGCCAGAATTGCTGCACGTGTGGTCGTNCAGCATTTGTATGCCAGGTTACATGCCAGAATTGATGCACGTGTGGTCGTTCAGGGGTTGGTTACATTCCTTCTGCTGCATGCGTTGCATTTAATGTTCTGAATGTCCCACTGACTTAATGTTTCTATCATCCTTCTTGTGTGCCAACTTTGGGCAGATACGAGTGTGCCTATGGGACGTATTTAAATATATTTCTAATAGTGTATTTTAAATGCATATTGTGTCAACTTTGTTTACAAAGAAATTGTTGATTGCGGCCATTTAAATTTCANCAATAGTGTATTTTAAATGCATATTGTGTCAACTTTGTTTACAAAGAAATTGTTGATTGCGGCCATTTAAATTTCAGTTTTGTTTCGTTCTTTTGGTTTTTTAAAGATTTTACCTTGAAAGCTGCACCTGACTGAAAGCAATATTATGTGGATTATTATTAGAAATGGCAGCAGAAATGTTGTCTTTAGACTTATCTTGTGCAAAAGCAAACACTTGTTTGGAAATTTGAATGAGGTGGCACAGTGGTAAACCAATGTACTTGTATGCAGGAGGACCTGAGTTTGTTTTATGGTCCAGCAATCGTGACTTATATTTTCTGTGGTTTCTCAAAATCACTCCTGGCGAATGCAGGCATGGCTGATCCCGTCCCAATCCCTACTTCTCTGAGCAACTTTCTCAATCTTTAATGACCTCGCTGTCTTCGATATGTTAAGTACTGTCTACTTACCTACCTACCAACTTATTTAGAAACAGTCTTCTAGTGTATGATCTGTATTTATCTTAATATATCATCACATATGTTTGCTGATTAGTTAATAGTTAATAGATAAAACATTGGTAAAGAATGAAGTTAAACACTACTTGCAGAAGGTTACCTTCTATGTGCTGAAAGAGAAATGTCTAATGCTTTTACAAAGACACACTCCTTAGTAAAGAATGAAGTTAAACACTACTTGCAGAAGGTTACCTTCTATGTGCTGAAAGAGAAATGTCTAATGCTTTTACAAAGACACACTCCTTAGTAGTTAGCTTCCACCTAATGAGAAATGCCACTCTGTTATTTATATACACATCCTTTGGTGAAATAAGCTCACTGCCTACAATTTTAAATACTTGACTGTGAAATAAAATATTTAATACCTTAGATTTTTAATACTTAAATAAAAGTGGCTTCTACCAAAGATGTAGTGTAACATTTCGTCATGTGAATATTTAATGGCTCACGTTTTGATCTTACTTACTGAAAAAGAAGTATGAGGTTTTATTGCCTATCCATAGTACATAAAGATTTAACTTTGAAAAATTTACTGGTTAAGAATTTTTACATGCCGTCTTTGTTTATAAATTGACAGATAAATATGGTATTACAAGACACATTATTGGGTTGTTTACACTTAACTTCCTGTAGAGTCTTATTCTGACATTTTGATATCAGAAAACTAATATACCCACCAACCAGTAATAAAAAATCTCAACAGAAGTACTACCGCATGCCCTGTGAATATTAATACAGTATGATGCAAGCCTAGTTTGTTAATGCAGTCTCCTAACTTGATCTTTGTGACTAAACACGACCCCAAACTACTAGGTATCTTAACTGAAACCAACAAATAAAAAGCAAAAACTTGATTACTGTCAGTCCAAGCTGTTTTGTGTATGTGATGAAATATTTTATGTAAATATTACACTTCATAAAGTTGTGGTCATAAAATTATTTACTATTTTCTTAGGGAACACTGGGCAGAATATTTTTATTTCTAGCAAAGTTTTTTTTCGAAAGCCAAGTTGTTACGAATTTACAATTAAATAAATACGTCTAAAATGTCGGGGAAGTCATATTTTAACAATGCATTTAACATTTGGTCCTCTCGAATGCGAGTCCTGTGTCTTATCACTGTGCCACCTCGCTTGGTATATGATGGAATATTCTCGTGACATCAGCAGGCTTGAAACCACCTGCCATCAGTTCTTTTGTCATTATGTTGAAGTGCGTGTCTTAAACTGCACGTGCTGTGCCTCACTGGACTTATAACCAGCCACCCACAAGCACGCAAGGACATCGGCAAGGGAGATTTTCCGAGTCCAAATATGAAGGACATCTTTAAAAAAAAAAGATTAGTTATTAATAAAGTAAGAAATTAGATAAATTAAACAGTATAATTACATTATGAAAAAATAAATAAATACAAGAAATATAGGTTTCCACATTTGTTGTTATTCAGTTGACAATTTTATAGGTGCTGGTTTATAAATGGATAACCCTTCCCTCTCCCTCATAAAAAGTTCTACTTACGCCACTGCCAGCACGTACCACGGGGCTGTAGACGTCGGCCCCGGACGAGGCGGTGACAACACCAGCTACAGCGGCCTGCAGCAAGCCGATCAGCGACCAGTAGCCCGACCACTCGTCATGTACGAGCACGTCGAGCAGCAGCTTGACGAGCACGGCGCCCANCCGTGGCTGCAGCTCCAGTGCAGCAGCAGCGGCAGCACGAGGCCGGCGTGCAGTGCCGTCAGCACCGCCTGCCCCACCAGGTGCATGCGCCCTGCCGTCCCGGTGCTGAACACGGCTGTCGACACCGCTACTGCGCACCACCCCTCCACCGCCTGCTGCCACTGCTGCGGTGTCGAAGGCATCCACGGCCCCGTCCCCCACAGACTGCCCATCTGCCGATATCATGCCACCTCCCTTTCACTTACCTCCTACACAACATTCATTTTCCATTAACTACACAGTCACATCTAGACATAAAGATCACCTCAAGAAAGGAAGCCAGGGCCAGGTTTGTTACGAACTAGACAGTGACTGATTCTACCAGTGATCACTGACTAATTGTGTTTCATATGAATTTAGTTCCAGCCCCAGTTATATATATNCAGTGACTGATTCTACCAGTGATCACTGACTAATTGTGTTTCATATGAATTTAGTTCCAGCCCCAGTTATATATATTGGGATAGAGACAGGAAGAGATTCGATTAGGTACTGTTGTTGAATATCCAATACCGAAAATATTTGCACATAAGAGCTGAACAAGTCACGAAGTTGATTCAAGTTACCTGCAGAAGTACCTTAAGAACTTCTAAATTTGAAGTCCCACTAAACAAATAAGGGAATGAAGAGTTTGAAGAAATGAGGAAGAGAGTCAGAAATTCTCGAAGAATAGTAGAAAACCTGCAGTGAGACTTCAAATGGCAGAAGACTACATTTGACAAAATTAATCATTATTCAAGACTATTAAAGGAGAAGAAAAAAGAGTCAGTGAGGAACTTCNGAAGACTACATTTGACAAAATTAATCATTATTCAAGACTATTAAAGGAGAAGAAAAAAGAGTCAGTGAGGAACTTCGTGACTGAAAAGCGAAACTAAGATCCTTGGATTCTAGCAAATAAGTTAAAACATTACCAGTGCGCGAAGAGCTTAACTACACAAGGAAGAATAATGATCAGTGATCGAGATGACATACAAGAGTTAGTTACATCTCTCCTGTCAGATGATAGTTTGGATGGAGAAACACAGACTCGTCAAGAAAAGCGACGTTTTATGGATGAGTTTCCCGACACACAGGCAACAACTGAATTCATAATTGAATAGTTGGATAGAACTACGAAACAAATGAAAAATAAGTAGACACCAAGAAATAATGCAATCACTCCAGAGATTTTGAAGAGTGTCTATCCATGGATACTTCATGATTTTCTATCATTAATGAATGAATGCCTGCCTCAAGAATGCTTTCCAAGGATAGAGAAACAAGGTCTCCTCGAGATTCTGTATAAAGACAAGGACAAACCCTTGAAAAGCAAAATCTTACTGACCACTAATACTTCTCCTTGTAATAGGGGAATTGTTGGAAAAACTATCAAACATGAGACTGATATTCTTTTTAGAAGTTACACAACGATTTCGGAAAGGAAGAGGAGCTGAAGAGCAGTGCTGGGTATCGTTGAGGAAAAAAACAGAGAAATCAGATAATGTCCTTGGCATATTCTTGGATATTAGCAGAGTATTTGATAATGCTTGAAGGCCAGGGGTGCAATAGCAACTCAAGAAGAAGAAATGTCCCAGAAATCTCCAGAACTTGATTCTATATTTATTCGAAGAGAGAGAGTGTAGGCATATACGAAGTTAATGGAATCTACATAAAGAAACTATGTCAAAAGAGTGTTCATATGGATCTGTCCATGGACCACTCTTGTGGAACACACTTTTTGACACATTGCTTCAAGTAAATCTTCCAGAAGGAAGATACATATTTGCATATGCAGATGATGCATTGATTCTTATCCTAGTATGGAACAGAGGGTAACGTGAGGTAAAAAAACAGAAGAAATCCTAAGGGAAGTAGAGAAATTGGGAAGGAAGGTGACTCTCAAGTTTTCAGTGGAGAAAATAAATGCTATGATTGTGAATTGTAATCTGCAGAGATCCCCTGTCATAATATTTAGGTGAGTACTCGCTAAACTGGAAGAGAATGCCTGAGTATCTTATGGTAATACTTGACATTAAGCTTCAATTTCAAGACCACAATGTGTACCTCATGGATAAAGCAGTGAGTCTCTTCACGAATGCTAGAACAGTGACTACAGCANTTTCTTCACGAATGCTAGAACAGTGACTACAGCATTTTAGGGCTTGGGCTTCAAGACAATGAATAAACTTCAGAAAACTGTATTCTTAGGTAAATTATTATATGGAGTATCTATCTAGTATCCAAACGCCATATTAGTACACACAAAGAGACTATTTCTGAAATCCCAAAGAGCAGCCTTACTAGTAATAACAAAGGCATATAGAACGAAATATACTGCGGCNAGAGACTATTTCTGAAATCCCAAAGAGCAGCCTTACTAGTAATAACAAAGGCATATAGAACGAAATATACTGCGGCATTGCAAGTAACTGCAGAGGCAATCCCACTAGATATCTTGGCAGAAGAAAGAGGATCACGGGTGCAGAAAAGTATGGCAGGTCAGTATATTTCATAAGAAAGAAGAATAAGAGAAAAATATTATTAGAAATCTTTCAGGAGCAATGGGACAAGTCGGAAAAAGTGGTCGTCATTTACAGCATCTTTCCAGATAACCAGATGCTGTCACTGCAATTGGATCACACCTGAATATTATCTCCATCAGAAAATGAAAGGACTCTATAACATCAAATTCAAATTATATGGATTTAATTTAGTGAACTCTCCTCTTTGTCTGACCTGTGGAGTTGAATACACTGTCCAAAACGGGACTCTGGAATGCCCAAATATGGAAAACATTAGAATGGAGCTACACAGAAAACTGCGAATATAAGTAGAAGAGCAAACATAAGAAATATATTATTTCATAAAGAGACAGTAAGATATTTTGGAGAATTTGCAAAGAAAGTTGTTAATACATTTTGGGAATTTGATGCATTGTTAGCGATGAATCGTCCAGAACAGGAGACAGAACTATCCGAAAATTATCCTATACCTGGATTTGAGGGTTTAAAATTGCTATAAGAAAAACAGTACCAGGAGCAGACACTCTTCACAGCTTGCGCATAACCCCGAAGAAAGTCATATAAAACTTTAATGGATTTATCAGCAAACAATTTAAGAGTTGGTGGGCCTTGCCTCCCACTATGATGTATTGAATATAACACATACGATGACCCAACAAGGAACTNAATTTAAGAGTTGGTGGGCCTTGCCTCCCACTATGATGTATTGAATATAACACATACGATGACCCAACAAGGAACTGATGGAATGACGAAACAAATACCAAGCTAACAGGAATACGAACCAGGTATTATGCAGACAATAGCAATGAAAACGTAACCTTATTTAGACAAGATGCAAGACTAGATGACTGTCTACAGGAGGAGGGGGAAGACCGAAAAGATGTGTGGAGGCTCCTCTCTCCGCTAGATGTCGACACAGATGATTTGAATCGAAAGTAGAATATCAATTAATTAGTGAAGTAGTTAGTGTCACTATATAATGGCATATATATAAGTGAGTAGAATATATCATGGGAAGTTTGGGGAACTGGTTGGATTGCACATTAACCATGCCACACCACTTCTCCAGACTACTTAGATGTAGATGTAATAGAATAAAATCAAAGGGGTAGAAACATTTTGTGGTCCCGATAGCAAGCCAAAGTCCAAAAGAAATAAAGGGAAAATTCACAGGAAAATGAAAGAAGTCTCTTATACACTCACATTATCTAGAAATAACACGAGTGCGGAAGTGATAAGAAAGTGTGCCAGGACTTTTTTGGGCAAAAAAAAATATGTATATTAACTACAGCTTATTCTAGACTTTCGAGAAGTCAGTGTGTTGTCACTCTTTCTCATAGAGGATGATGATTATATTCCAATACAGGTGTGGGTACTCAATTTATATTCATAGTTGCAGATAACAAATTGTGTGGTTAANATGATGATTATATTCCAATACAGGTGTGGGTACTCAATTTATATTCATAGTTGCAGATAACAAATTGTGTGGTTAAGTATGTTGACTGTTACGACTCTCCAAGTGTAGAATATTCATACTTGCGGAAATACCGATGTCTTGATCTCCGTCGACACAGTCCAAAACGCCGTGACTAAGAAGTCAGAATGTTACCGTTACGTCATCATGGTTTGAATGGAAATCTGCATGCTCCTACTATTGTTTGCATGCTGTTCCAGGGAGCAGTTTGGCCCGGTGCTGTTCGGGACCATGGGATAAGGAGAAAAAGGAAGGGGTCAATGGGAAGGTGCCGAACATATAAGATTTGGCAGCTAGTCTATCAGGTGGTCTTTGCCTATTCTAGGGATGCCAATATCACTTAAGTAATACATAGAATGACTTGTGAGCTAGTCTGCACCAAAATTTGTGAGGGGAAACAGTCTGCCAGCGGTTGATACCACTGTGATTTTATGCCCGATTTCGAATGGTTTCTCAGTCGACATATTAGGGTGCTTATAACTTCTGCTCATGCCAGCTTAGTCAGCTGTAAAAGAAATAACTTGAGGAAATGTGGTTGGTGCACTGGGTTAAGGTTTGTTTTGGCCGCATGAACTCAAAGTTATTTTAAAAGTATCTAAATTTCATACCTTTGACTATACCGGATGTTGACGAATAAATTATAATAAACACCATAGTATGGTAGATAAGAACAAATGGAGCATATTTCATCAAGGAACCAATAGTCTAATGTCCATAGTTAACATATGCAGAAGGGCTGGTATGTCACACAGTTTTTCATGCCCAATAACATCGCTCAGTAACACACGGTTGCAGTCTCGGAGGTGCTACATATTTACAGTTCCTGCAGGATTTGTTACCGGATTACTTGGAGGAAGTTCCTTTATATGCTTGTGAGGCGATAGGTTTCTGCAGGACGGGGCCCCACCTCATTTCACCACTGCGGTTCGCCGGTACCTCTACATGCACTTCCCGAACCGGTGGATAGGTAGAGGAGGCCCCATAGCATGGCCACCACGCTCACCTGACATCACACCACCTGACTTCTGGCTCTGGGTCCACATCAAATCGATGGTGTATGCCACACCACTTGACACGAAGAATGAGCTCATTACGACGGAAACCTTTGTACACGTGCGTCGCAACATGCTTCAGCGCTGCACGGCCTGCGTGGCCGACGGTGGCGGAAAGTTTTAACACACACTTTGCCCCCATGCCTTCAGCCCAAATGTGTAAACAAAGTGTAATTTCATTGCACTGCCTGTAGCCTAGTTATTGTGATTGCCTACCCTCCCCTGCACATTGCCACTGCCATTAGCGGGNATTTCATTGCACTGCCTGTAGCCTAGTTATTGTGATTGCCTACCCTCCCCTGCACATTGCCACTGCCATTAGCGGGTTAACTATGGACGTTACACTATTGGTTCTTTGATGAAATATGTTCAATTTGAACTTATCTACCCCACTCTGGCGTGCATCATCTTTTTTTTTGTGAACTCCGGTATAATATCCAATTTGGTACATACGAAGACAAATTACTGCATTTTGTGATGTTATATTCGAATTTATAATGTGTTCTGTGATAAGCCTTTCGCTAGACTTATGCCTTTTAGGTTTTTACAATGATAAATGCAATAATTATTAATAAACCAAACAGAACCGGGTTCGATNGCTAACTATGGACGTTACACTATTGGTTCTTTGATGAAATATGTTCAATTTGAACTTATCTACCCCACTCTGGCGTGCATCATCTTTTTTTTTGTGAACTCCGGTATAATATCCAATTTGGTACATACGAAGACAAATTACTGCATATTGTGATGTTATATTCGAATTTATAATGTGTTATGTGATAAGCCTTTCGCTAGACTTATGCCTTTTAGGTTTTTACAATGATAAATGCAATAATTATTAATAAACCAAACAGAACCGGGTTCGATTCCCGGCGGTGTCGCTCCCGGATTTTCGCTTGTGGGATAGTGGCGGAATATGCCGCTGGTTGGCGGGTTTTCTCGTGGATCTCCCGTTTCACCCACCCTTGCATTCCGGCACTGCTCCGTATTCACCTCTCACCGGCTCTCGGTGTTAAGAGCAAGCCACCCAAATTGCTGCACTCCAGTCCACTGTAAGTACCTTGTCGACGTCACGGCCGTAGGCTAGCATGTAGCCGGAGAGGCAGTAGAAGACGGAGGCGACGGCCAGGCCGACCAGGTGGTGTAGAAGGGCGAGGTTGACCGGGACGGTGGGCGCCACGGAGGCGTGTGCCTTGGCGAAGCCGGCCCGCAGCAGCACCACCAGCGCCACCTTCACGTAGTACGTCGCGNGTAGTACGTCGCGGCCGAGGCGTCGCCGCCCGCCTCCCTGGGGGCGCTCTCACTCTCCGTCGTCGCTCCGTCCTCCCCCGGGCGTCGTCAACTGCAACTCTGTCCTCTGGTAGTTTCCCCTCACCTCAGCGTCTTTTGTGCCACAGATGATGTGTTCTTGTTAAGTATTTACTACCACACGTTAATAATACAAATGTAGTCCATTCACGGTTACTTCCAACTTTTCTGAAGCCCTGGTAAATTTCTACTTAAAGGATGTTCCTCCCTCCGCCTCATGCAGACAAAGTTTAACCGAGTCTAGAAAATTACGCCAGAGGGACAGTGCACCAAATTCGTTCACGCTCAGTGTAATGATATTTTCATAAGAACTCTTTTTTACTAGACATTACCAACACACCTGTTTTCTCGCTGTTTATGTTCATATTAAATACAAATTAAATGTTATAATGTATAAAGAAAATGTAACTAGAAGTTCAATTTAACCAAAAATAAGGCATTTTTATGGTAACCCAAGCACAAANTAATGTATAAAGAAAATGTAACTAGAAGTTCAATTTAACCAAAAATAAGGCATTTTTATGGTAACCCAAGCACAAAACGTTTGTTATACGTGACATATTAAGGGAACAACCAAGCATGTCATACATGGGGTGATTTTTCACGGGTTTGATTTAAAAAGTGTGAATAAACTACGAATAGACTACATAAATTTTCTTTTATGTTGAGGGTCGGACTAGGTGGTGTAGTGGTCATGCCACTCTAAACCCACCATGGTGAATAGGGCTCAATATTCAGTAGGCACAGACATGGATCTACGCATTTGAGAAACGTGACAGTCGTTACCGTTAGCTTGTGGGTTCTCTTGGGGTGCTTTCGTTTCTGTTTCCTCATGCATTGACCATCAGGATCTTAGGGCCTGCACACAATACTCATTATTATGTAATTGATTCCTTAATTAAACTCATTAAAGTAATACTACGGTCATGTGGACAGCAACACGTTTATTTAACATCCTTTAGTTTTTTTACTCCGTATTTATATATTTTTATTTTATCATCATGAACATTTGAGAAACTTATTAGGAAATTGACACAAAACTGAGTGTATTGGCCTCTAGACCGGTGGAAAAAGGTCCATTTTAATAAACTTCACTGCCATTTGCCGAGCACTCGGCATAACCAGAAATTCTCGATGCCAGATTTTAAGTACGGTAACTTGCAAGGTGCTCTTTGTTGCCTGTAAACTAGCGATTTAAATTTAGTCTGGAGAAGTGAATAACCTCTACTTGACAGTTTAGTTTCTTTGCCCACTATTTTCCATTTTCCCCATACAACCGTGATTGATGGAAAAGTCAGGTATCTGTGTGAAAATCAGGTAATTTGGTTTTGAGGAAGTTATACAATGAAGTGCCACAAATCATGGGATGGGTGCCTAGTTTCGTGTGGGACAGCCTTTAGCCTGACGATGTGCAGAAACTCTGGTTTATCTCGATTCCACCCACCATTGGACATCGCAAACTGGACGGAACAAACCAGAGAGATGATCCCCAAGTCTTCTGGATATCTTCCTCTGCTTCCCCCCTAATATATGTGGGTGCGGAGAATCTTGGGCACGAATGGATCCCTCCAGCATGTCTCATAAATGCTCGGCTGTGTTCTTATTAGGTGGCCACCAGTTGATTTCTTATTTCGGCGGTGGCGTAATCTACCTTTACATTTACGTAGTACTATCCTGTGACTTTTGATGCTACTTTGCAAGTTTTTTAGAGACTTATCGAAGTGATGTTGTTGAATAAAACTAACTACCGCGAGGACGATGTCATGGCATTGGCATCCATAAGACTCTAAACCTCTGACTGTGCATACCATTTAGCGATATCTCATTTTCTAGAATTTTAACAGAACAGCGTTACTTTCGTGTGGTGTTACTGTGCCGGAGACTTCTTGCTGTATTTTGTCGCGTGGATCACATATATCAGAATTAATGAAGATTTATACCACTGTTTATTTAGCCACACTGCATCACCATTATCGTCCTTGCTGGCAGACGACTCTTCACACAGTTTCTCTGCTACATCATTAGTCATCAACCTTACTGTCTCCTGCGTACCTGTCCAGCGCTAATATGCTTCACAGGGCCTTTCCAACGTTGAAGGCACAAAGCAATGCTACACACGTAATAACCCCATTTACTTCAAGGTTAATTTTATAATTTTTCTAGCAATAAAAGTAACACAAATTAATAAATTTAGTTTGGTTTCTGTGAAAGACGGAGTCGCTGTTATTTCAATGCTTTCTTTGTAATCATGCATGAAGGATCGTTTATGTCATTGTTAGAACCATAACAGAATTTTCATTGGAGTAAATGGATTTATTGTGGGTTGCGTAGTGCCTCTACGAAGCTGCATGAGATGTCTTGGTAAGTGTATACCATAAAGAGATACACATTTTGGCATGTTCTTCTTGCCTGTTGAAACATTTTTAAATTATCAGCAGGTGCAATTTCTTAAAATGAACTTTCCGAAATATCGCTTGTTNGCAGGTGCAATTTCTTAAAATGAACTTTCCGAAATATCGCTTGTTTGATTAAAGTCCTCATTAACTTTTTGCCATAAGAGAAAAGTCTTTCATCGCCTACTAGGAAAATTGGTTCTCAAGACCTCGCTGCTGAGAGCCACCCAAATATCTCCAGTCTATCGCCGATAATAAACTTTTTATTTGATGTCTCAGTTTTGTTAAACTCTTGGGAGATCAGATTCAATTACTGTTTCGAAGCATTCTCTTGGACTTCAGAAAAAAAAAAAATCCTGATTTACATTAATTAAATTTTCGAAACGAAAATGATGATATATTTATTTGATTCACGGTGTACATTGAAAGCTTATGGATATACAACAACGCTTTTTATGTGCCAATTTTCAACTGAAAATTTACTATCAAACATATATTTTTTGTATTAAACTTAGTTTAGCTAGCGAAAAACTTTGCAGTACACGTTCATAAAATTCGTTCAGTTGTTTTAACGGAAAATAATTATTAAATTATTGCTGCAGGTTTTTGCAACATATAAAAAAACTTGAAGACAAAACACGTTAATTTTAAAATCATTATTTGGAATCCAGTGTAACTTGCCAGGCAAATTTATATTTCCTCAACAAAAGTAAATAATGTACAAATATTGCTATTAATTAGTAAGATACATGGAAGGGAGTTAATGCTCTGTTCTTCCGCAGAGAGAGAGAGAGGGAGAGAGAGAGAGAAATCCGCAAAATGCTGTCAACTATATTTAATATGCTTCCTGGCCACGAAATTTATTCTTAGTGTTGTTTTTTTTTCTTCTCTTACAACGGATACAAGGAGAGACAAGGAAGTCAGAGACAGTTGTCAGATAAGAACCCGTTTTATGANCTTTCTTCTCTTACAACGGATACAAGGAGAGACAAGGAAGTCAGAGACAGTTGTCAGATAAGAACCCGTTTTATGACGTGCATTACATTGTGTGGAGTTGATTTCCTAAGACTCTATTGTGTTAGCAGTATATGTACGATTTTTTCGTATTATGAAAGATAATGCAGAGTGATAAACCCTTTGCGAAAGCGTTAAGATATTTTTGTAAATTGTTGTAGACAAAAATTCAATGTTTATGTTTTACGTCACGTAGATATATAAAGACAATGGGTCCTGACTGTAGTGGGCTTCGAATCATTGGACTAGACACTCGGTGCTCACACGGAATAGACGAATACACAAAAGTTAAATGGCGCTTCTTAGTAACAGCAATGTTATTAATCATCAANGGTGCTCACACGGAATAGACGAATACACAAAAGTTAAATGGCGCTTCTTAGTAACAGCAATGTTATTAATCATCAAATATCAATCGCAAAAATTCTGATGTCCATCATCAAATTGATAAGATTCTCGAAGAGGTCAGTGAACAAATTCTTTAAAATGAAACTTCTAAACACGAATGTGTTTGCCGTGAAANGATAAGATTCTCGAAGAGGTCAGTGAACAAATTCTTTAAAATTAAACTTCTAAACACGAATGTGTTTGCCGTGAAAGTGCGCACTGAATTTATCGCACAGTGTAAAGTGTTGTAAAGCTTGCAAGGCAAATTTCTGATTTACCATCCTGGCTTAATTGAAAAAAAAAAAACAGAGCAAACTGTCTTGATATGAAGTTAAGTCTACATTGCAAATTTCAGACAGCTGATATTTACTAATCAGACTGAGAAAGAAATGAGAAAATCTGTTGTAAATAAATCGTTGAAGCTAATCTCAAGTTTGAAGTAATGGTGGACGAGTAGGCAAAGCAAATCAAGAACATAATGTTCTTAGTATTTGTCTTCAGGTTCATTTTCACAATTTTTAGAACCCAGCAGACTATATTTTGACCTGCTGAACTTCAGTTGAGTGTATTAGTGATTCCTTGTTAGAAATAAAAGTTTTCAATTTAAAAATTATTCTAGCCTCCTGTTAAAAATTTTTTTTGCTAACGATGGAGAATATCATATGCTAGGGAGTGCCCCAGGACTGGCATTTAGGCTACAGTGACCACACCTTCAGCTTATTGCGAGGTGCTGTGCTAACCACACTCTTAAATTAGCTACTGTTGATGATGTCTCCGAAATGACACAAATCATGCAGATGAGGAAATCCTGTGATGAACTGAGTTTCCTCTTCCATGCATCACCAGAAAAGTATAACTCAACTGCAGTAATATGCCTGAGACTTCAGTACTAAAATCAAAGCAATGGGAAAGATTTGTGGAATTAAATGACTTTTATCAAGTGCTCGATCGGTTATGGCAACTGTTAAGCACTTTCAATTCATTTATAGATAAGATTTCAAACAAATATGATAGTGCAGAAAGTATAGTTGCTGTATAAGCTAATAACAAATAAAGGAATGAATTTTGAGCGGATAATACACAATACATTATTATGCGTAATTTACGATCAAGCAAGAATTAAGTAATAAAATATTTTAGTGAATGTTTTACATAAATACACCGTCATTTTGTGAAGACTGAGTAGGCATACACGCTCCAAAAGAAGCAAGTGAAATTAAAATGATGTGTTTCGACCATATACGAAATTTTNTGAATGTTTTACATAAATGCACCGTCATTTTGTGAAGACTGAGTAGGCATACACGCTCCAAAAGAAGCAAGTGAAATTAAAATGATGTGTTTCGACCATATACGAAATTTTGTGCTAGTCTTGCAATACATTTAAAATTCACGCAGTACATCACTTGTACACACGTTTATTTTTTAAACTAGATTTACAATTAAACGACTTTGAATCAAAAAGTAATGCATTCAGCACATTCGTGAGTATATTTATGGGTATATAACGAAGTGGTTATATGTTTTCCTTGATGTTGAAAATTAAGCTTAATTTTTTCAACCTTTTAAAAAACTGAGAATCCGGAGGTGTTCAGTGAAGGAAATGTATTAAGTATTGAAACATTTTTGTGACAAATATATTAGCATAATCCATACATGGTTACTTCAAACATTTCTGAAGACCTGCTAAAATTCTACTTCCAGGATATTCCTCCGCCTCGTGCAAACTTATCTTAATTAAGTCTAGAAAATTACACCAAAAAAACAAGGAACCGAATTCGTGCCCATCCAGTTGTAATAATATTTTGCATGATAACTATTTCTTACTAGGAGCTACCAGTATACGTGTTTTCTAGCTTTATTCATATTTATACATAAAATAAGGCACAACTCCAATTTAACGAAAAATAAGATACTTCCATGTTGACAAAGGTCTAAAACGNATTTATACATAAAATAAGGCACAACTCCAATTTAACGAAAAATAAGATACTTCCATGTTGACAAAGGTCTAAAACGCTTGTGATACATGGCATATTTAGGAAATAACTAAATATGTCATTAATGGGGTGATTTTTCAAAGGTTTGATTAAAAAAGTGTGAAGAAACCGCGAATAGACTAGTAGTTATCGTACACCAAGAATGNGCGAATAGACTAGTAGTTATCGTACACCAAGAATGAAACCAAAGATATATTTTCTTCAGCTGCTATAAGCTCATCCATTTTTCCACTTTTTGCAGGTTTGTTTTAATCATTTCTGTTAGACACAAGCTCACTTCGTTACAACTGTTTTTAACATTTAAAATCCAAACACGCCAACATTTTTCTTTATTCGCTGCTAACATTTCTTGGCGTAATTTTTTACGCTAAAAAGTACTCAGTAACGTTTTTTTTTTCCCCAAAAGTGACCAATTGACCAGAAACGTTTACTTAGAGGGATGTTGTTAAAACCAGCATTTAACTCNATTTATACATAAAATAAGGCACAACTCCAATTTAACGAAAAATAAGATACTTCCATGTTGACAAAGGTCTAAAACGGTTGTGATACATGGCATATTTAGGAAATAACTAAATATGTCATTAATGGGGTGATTTTTCAAAGGTTTGATTAAAAAAGTGTGAAGAAACCGCGAATAGACTAGTAGTTATCGTACACCAAGAATTAAACCAAAGATATATTTTCTTCAGCTGCTATAAGCTCATCCATTTTTGCACTTTTTGCAGGTTTGTTTTAATCATTTCTGTTAGACACAAGCTCACTTCGTTACAACTGTTTTTAACATTAAAAATCGAAACACGCCAACATTTTTCTTTATTCGCTGCTAACATTTCTTGGCGTAATTTTTTACGCTAAAAAGTACTCAGTAACGTTTTTTTCCCCAAAAGTGACCAATTGACCAGAAACGTTTACTTAGAGGGATGTTGTTAAAACCAGCATTTAACTCACTTTGTTATGCAGTTTGAATAACGTTGCATTATTAAACACTGCCGACCTTTGTTGGCTCTCAATACCTCGCTGTTAAGGGCCACCCAAATTTCTTCACTCACTCATTAGACCTTGGTGGTAACAGTGGCTAAAACGCTAGATTATAACGCGAGAAATTTCGGGTTATAATATAGGCAATTCAGTAATTCTAGGGTGAAATTGCGGTATGTTGTACCCGCAAAACTTTGAGTAATTAAATTTTACTTTATTTCGCTACTTTTGTTGTTAAAGCAGGTTTTGGTGGTAACACTGGCTAGAACGCTAGCTTATTACGCGAGAAATTTCGTGTTATAATCTAGGCAATTCAGTAATTCTAGGTTGAAATTTCGGTATGTTGTACCTGCAAAACTTTGAGTAATTCAATTTTGCTTTATTGGGCTACTTTTGTTGTTAAATCAGCTTTTAAGAGAACATTTCTATGTATCCATTAATGGCTTTCGTGCGACAATGTGCGAAGAAAATAAAAAATATATAACAATGGCACTCTTATAAATGCGTTAATTATTTGTAAGAGAACGGTGAACACAAAATTAGTTTCGTATGTAAACGATAATGGCCTGAGAATTAAACACATCTATACTCTAGGTTACCGTAGGTATGTAGTTCACTTCCACTTCTTATGGGCCGAGTACATACTGTGTATATGTACGTGACACTAAGTACATACACAAATCCGGAATATTCTTAAGTCAATTGCCTAGAAAATTTGGCATTTAAGTGAATGGCTGTGATTGCAAAGATATAATTATATATATATATATATATATANGGTTTTAATATTCTGAAGTTGAATGTACTCGACGAGTAACGGACGTAGTAATGAAACATCATGTACGCTATAACTGACAGCAGTTAACAGTGTGGCATGCTGTTTATCTCGTGGGAATTACTCTCCATTATATTAAAGTGGAATGGGTCCATCACTTCCTTTGTGACCATCTGGTGGAATCAGTTACAGAACTTCACCTTCCGCTTCGTTGAGGACTCAGGTGCTCCCGAGACTCCAGATTACGTCTCTCTAACGCCGTGCGGAAAACAAACCGTCGTGAGTTGCGGAAATTACAGGACCAGCATGTCTGTCGTGATGTGCATTCAGAGCGCACATGTGCTTTTAGTGTCGAACTTCGTCTGGAATGTTTACATTTTAAAACCTTTAAAGCAAATATGATCTCGCTATTCGGAGTCTTGAGAACCGACGAGGGTGAAACGAGGTGGACATGTAGCAGCGCTGGAATGCAAGGGCGAGAGAACCTCGCCAACCAGTGGACTCGTCCGGCGCAATTCCCACGTGGGAAAATTCGTGGAGATACACCGCCGTGAATCAAACCAGGTTCGCCCTGGTGGAAGGCAATCGTTCTATACGCTGCGTCACCTCGGCCTCTCTTTGGAGTAACTGGATATAAAGCCAACAACCTAGCAGTGGTGTTATGTGGTGAAAAATTGTTCAGATTACAGTCTACTTAACCCTTTATTCCCCATGTTACTTTATAATTTTTAATGTTGCAAATAAGAAAAAAAATATTTACTTGCTGTCTTTAAGCTAACATTAAACCTGGTTAGTTGTGACAAGCAGTAATCTGTAGTCTTTGCGTTCGGTGATCAGTGATATAAACCAGTCATAATGTAGCGCAGTAGCATGGTTTAGGAATCAGTTACCCACAAGGAAGATCATTGGGCACTGAGCCTCGCAGAGTACAGTACCGGTCAAATGCAAGCTTCCTGTGCAACATGCTGGCGATTGTCTACAATGGGCATGAACGGGTTAATATGAACATAAAGGCGGAATAAACACGTGAATCGGAAAGGAACAAAAACTACATGAAGTAATAAAAGTATGCTTTGTGTGGTGTTTACTTACGTACGCATATACATATGTTTGTTTGTATGCATGTACGTTTATATGTATGTAGATATACATTTACACATGTATGCATCTTTGTGTTTACGTATGCATATTTATGCACGTATGTGCCTATCTATATGTATGCACGTGTGTTTATTTACGTACGCATGTGCATGAATACATGTGTGTTTTTATACATGTAAGTTATTTTTTATGCAGAAATCCTGAGATTACCTGCTTTAGTTTTAAGATAGACTGTAAATGGATGATTCTGGTCAGTGGAAGAATGTGTGACAATACGAAGCGAACTACGTTTCCAACACAAAGGAATAAAAAGAACGCAAACGGCATCACAGAACCAGAGAAAGGAATAGTGGAGAACTTACATAATTGCTGAAGGAAAATACATTTTAACGTACCCTGGTCCATGAGNTATGCAGAAATCCTGAGATTACCTGCTTTAGTTTTAAGATAGACTGTAAATGGATGATTCTGGTCAGTGGAAGAATGTGTGACAATACGAAGCGAACTACGTTTCCAACACAAAGGAATAAAAAGAACGCAAACGGCATCACATAACCAGAGAAAGGAATAGTGGAGAACTTACATAATTGCTGAAGGAAAATACATTTTAACGTACCCTGGTCCATGAGCTACTAATGTTACAGGGTTATTTCTGTCTAGGTTCTTCTAAATGCACGTTCATTATAAAGAGCGATAAAACATGAAGCGGTTGTGGTTCCTGTTTATTCATAAATATTAAAAATACAAAATGAACTACTCGACGTCGGTTACAACGATTTTATCTACGCGGTTATTTTTTCGGAGATTGCACAAAAACCTTAATGTATCAAAACTGCGAGTTTTATCAACAAAATAGGACTTTCCTTTAATTGTGTCTTCTAAGCGCAATATGTATTTAAAAAAAGGTTTTGTGGTACCTATTTATGAAGTGAATTTTAAGTTATTTGAATATTACATGCAACATATCTATCAGTTATAACGCAAATTAGATTTTGGCGATGAAATATACGTGAGCCAAGTTTGTTTGTAATCGGCGTTGTTACCACTCCGAAGTTTAAATAAAGTACGACATACAGCCAAAAGCTATCTCAAACACATACACAAATCTTCCACGAGTTCATATAGCTACATTTTTCTCTCCGAAATAATCTCCTTCTGTAGGGGGACGAAAGTCTGTAATATCTCACTGCCAGATCTCCGCAAAAACAAGTGTGTGAAGTCACGTTTTTTTGGCGTTCGAGAAATCTTGAGTTCGGTCGCTGGCGGTTACGGGAAGGATGGTCCCTCCCAAGCGATATTTATTTTGTGTGAAACTTTCCAAAACCTTACCTATCAGATTCAAATACTGCGTAAAAAAATCGTGTCTACAACTTAAATGCTACATGCTACTTTTCGTCAGTAGAAGAAAAAACTTGTTTTTTTAATTTTAGCATTGTTTACTTTGTTTATTCGCTTTCGTTAAGAAANAAAAACTTGTTTTTTTAATTTTAGCATTGTTTACTTTGTTTATTCGCTTTCGTTAAGAAAAGACGTTTTAATTTTTACAGGCATTTAAATAAATGAAAATGAGGCAACAATTCATGAGTATATTTCAACGTAAAATTTAAGGATATTATCTCAAGTAACATCGTCGGTATCATTGCGTGGTCTTCGCCTGTAATTTTCTCAGTCAGAGGTGAAGGAAAGGTGTCGGTACTGCGTAGGGGCCCAATGCACTCACTGTTAGGCCACGCTAGGTCTCTATAGTGACAGGAAAGNGAAAGGTGTCGGTACTGCGTAGGGGCCCAATGCACTCACTGTTAGGCCACGCTAGGTCTCTATAGTGACAGGAAAGTGGCTTACAGTCCTTTAGGGTAACTTTGTACCAGCTAGGGCAACTTTTCGTACAACCTATCTATTTTAATCTCGAATTAATGCTCAACGAATTCTTACCCAGAATGTCTTACTTATAGATAAAACTGGGAAAATTGCAGTTTACTTAAAAATGGAGGCTGTAATGCTTTTATTTTATAGGAAACTATGTGGTAAAAATTACCCCTAATTGGTACAATGTTGCACAAGTGCCAATACCTTGTGGGAACGCCTGGTGTGCATGCTACCCGCTTCTCTGAGCTGGTAAAATGGTGGCCTACAACCTAGTAACTCCTTGCACACACTCGAAGAGGAAGGCGCGATGTTGGCACTGTAAATTCCGTCTTCACAAATTACAAAATTTAACATTATATTCATGTGCCTAAAATTGCAAACTTATTATGTCAGGTTGCTTGTTTTTATTGTTTGGGAGGCTTTACAAGCAAAATAGGCCCTTCTTATCAGTTTCACTGAAGAAACCCAACCAAGTCTAACCTAGGATCTTTTTGTTGAATCACAGCCATTTACTATCTGATGCGCATATGTTTTGGGTTATGTAAATCTACCTTCAACGTTTATTCCACAAACACCAACACAAATTCAGAAATTTCTCTCGACCCCACATTCAACACTTCAGTCATCCACGAATAGTTAAAAAATTATGAACTCGCCAACCTTTNGAAATTTCTCTCGACCCCACATTCAACACTTCAGTCATCCACGAATAGTTAAAAAATTATGAACTCGCCAACCTTTGTTCCCAATGCCCCACTTTTCTCCACCACCTTCGTCGGTGTTATTTTTTATAAGTTTGAGTACGCTACGCTGAGTCCAACAAAATAAATTATCTATTAAATCCTCAGCAATTAATTAAATTAATTTTATGAGAACGACTTTCAACTGGTTTTCTTAATAAAAAACTCTACTTTTTTTTCAAGATCCCCTCTTTCCACAAGCCAGATTCCAAAAAAGTTGTTTACGGATGAACTAGAGCTGCTATGATTAGCCAATATAAGGCTGAGAACTTGGCGGAACCAGTCTAGTGGGGTTCCACAGGGCGTCTCAGGTTACTCATCAGCTCTACGCGCAAGGCAGATTCAGCAGAACGCTCATTTTCAGCGCTAAAGAGAGTTAAGAATTACTTAAGATCTGCCACAGAAGAGAAGAAACTTAATTCACTCTCTATATTGCAATCAGTTGACTGTACTAAGGTTATCAATTCTTTCGCTGAGAAAAAAGTTCGTCATGTGCGCAGCACTTATTATTAGGCAAATTTCGTTTGTTTCCTATGTTTGGTAATAATAAAAATAACGAGTAAAAATTATATTTGGTATTTTATTATTATATGTCTAGATTTGCTTTTTTTGTCTATTTTATAAATTAAAAAACGTTAATCAAATATAAAATAAAACAGGTTATTTTGTTAAATTACCAAAAAGGGGGCGTGGACTCTGTAATTGCCTAGGGGCCCTGGGTCTCTAAGTCCAGCCCTGAATACAGGTGTCTAGATTGGTTACGTGCATAATTGATATTGCGTGTCTACTATTNTGGGTCTCTAAGTCCAGCCCTGAATACAGGTGTCTAGATTGGTTACGTGCATAATTGATATTGCGTGTCTACTATTTACAGGTAGTGTGCAGGACCATTACATTGACGGACCGGCGTTAACGCATCAGTTTTACGCCCTACCTGACAAGAGTTGCTCAAAGGAACGGCCGCCAACCTCAACGCAAGCACGACAACGGCGTACGAGATCCTGCCGCCACAGTTCCAATATCCCATGCGTGTTGCGTCTGTGGTCGATACACGCACGCACTGTGGCAAAGTAGGTTACGACAGGCCACCTTGTGGACAATACGCAAACCACGCACACATACGCCTTTATCTCCTTCAGCTGGCCTCGTATACCACACGTTCCTAGTCTCGAAACGTTCCGTGGTGTGACCCCTACTCGCAGTTTAATTTTTGCAAGCTTTTACTGAAACATTTTGTATAAGCAGAAACTAGGAAACTAATAGTCGTCGGAAGTGAAACTTATCTTGAATGTTACTCGAAAGCAGATGTTAAAAAATTACAAAGCATTTTTTGAAGATGTTACGACTCAAGTTATGCTCAACATTTGGTGGCCTAGGTAGTAGATNTGGGTCTCTAAGTCCAGCCCTGAATACAGGTGTCTAGATTGGTTACGTGCATAATTGATATTGCGTGTCTACTATTGGCAGGTAGTGTGAAAGACCATTACATTGACGGACCAGCATTAACGTATCAGTTTGTACGCCCTACATCACAAGAGTTGCTCAAAGGGACGGCCGCCAACCTCAACGCAAGCACGACAATGCGTGTTGCGTCTGTGGTACGCACGCACTGTGGCAAAGTAGGTTACGACAGAGCCATCTTGTGGACAATAGGCAAGCCACGCACACATACGCCTTTATCTCCTTCAGCTGGCCTCGCTACCACACGTTCCTAGTCTCGAAACGTTCCGTGGTGTGACCCCTATTCGCAGTTTCATTTTTGCAAGCTTTTACTGAAACATTTTGTATAAGCAGAAACTGTGAAACTAATAGTCTTCGGAAGTGAAACTTATCTTGAATGTTACTCGAAAGCAGATGTTAAAAAAATTACAAAGCATTTTTTGAAGATGTTACGACTCAAGTTATGCTCAACATTTGGTGGCCTAGGTAGTAGATATCCTTGACGGCTACGATAGACGCACGTGTCTGCAACTGTTCCCTTTATGGACAAAACGATGCACTTGCCCCGTGTACTAGAGATTGAGATAGGCCCCTCCACTTCATCAACTGATTTGGTGAGACAAGAAAGCCCCAGTATTGTACTCGCCTTCAGTGCCTTTCCACATTCTACGGCGACATTCTGCTCTAATAAGCACCCGTAGTCCGGCCTAACAAAGTTACTCTTGCTATTTTACGACATAAGAAACTAAAAAATCGCAGGTTTTTTTTTTGTTAGGTTCTGTTAATTACAATGAATGCCGAAGTACGATTATTACTTCCAGCGTTCGCGCAGGCCTTGCGAGGTCACTAAAAGCCAGGTTACAATTGATTTACATTAGCACAGAACATACAGCACAGGCTGAGAAAGTATAATACATATGTTAGGATGACACTTGCCACAATCACTTACAGCATATGCACAAAAAATAGCACGGGGGAGGCAAACAGAAAGTAGGGCTATATTCTACCATTCCTGTGCTTGTGCGCTGTACGCCGTGCGTGGCCAATCAGAAAATATATGCCACCGAGTTCATGCGAAAATGAAAATGGCTGAAAAAGTAGTGAATTTGACTTGTGCTTGGAGAGTTTGGTGCCATATACCTAAACTGCAGTTTGTTATTGTTTTTATTGTTATTGTTATTATACGAGCGGTGTAGGGTTAAATTAACCGTATACAGTATTATATTTCTACAAATCAATACAAGAGCAGCAAAGTAAACTGGGCTGTCAACAGTATTATTTTATTCCAATGTTGCCAACAAAAGCACGCGCAATTTACCGAGCACCATTTCCTTTCATTTCCAAGACCGTTTCGTGTAAACCTCCATCGTTTCTGTGCGTATGCTATTTTGATTGTAGCTTTCATATCTGTGCTGTGGGTGTGTTATGTGACGTTGCACGTGCTTTGCCTGTACTAAATCAGTTGTCACCCGCCTTAAAGTCTGCCTCCGCTCAACTCTCCAATCTTAGCAAAACCTAGCCCGTAAATGCATTACTGAAGTATGATAGTCGCTGGGCCTACTGTGTACTACGGAATGTAGAAAGCAGAACTCCTTCGAAGTGAATTGGAAGAAACGTTTAAGGAAATAAAATTAAGTTTTCTTTGTAAACTTACCAAGTTACACGTGCGAAGTTATTACAAGCAAACCGTGCTTATGATCATAATTTTATAAAACTCACTGCACATTTGTTGTTTTCATAATAATTCGCCCAAAGACACGTACGTTCGAAGGTTAAATTAACTTTGTTTACAGTCGCTGTAAGTTTGAGAAAGATAATTCAACTTTATAGCAATGTAAATATTTTACCGTCCATAGAGAATGTGATTGATACAAGTCCCCGCATAGACTAAAAATGAGGTAGACCGATTCTTTGTCTTCTGCGCATGTACATAACATTGAACTGTCCCGAACCAGCACAACTGTCAAACAAGGGTGGATAACTTAACCGTAACATTTAGTAACGTTATTTTACAGAGTAACGAATTGGCGTTTTACATGATTTCAATAAATAAAGTACGGAAATTTTTAGCATGTGATAACTCTATAACGTCACGTGTACTATAACAACATGGTACAGAGCCCAGTAAAAGTTAGTAATATATTTTGTTGCCACGAATAACGTTATTCGCATAACGATATACCTATTGGTAACAAAATAACGTTACTGTGCATATTAAGTCACGGTACATAACTCAGTAAAAGTTATTATAACGATATTTGTGTTCCTGTAAAAACCTTATTCGTGGTAACGTGATAACGTTCAAGTTCACTATAACGTCATGATCATAACAAAGTAAAAGTAATGAGTATATTGGCGTTGCTCTGAGTAACGTTATTTACATAACGCTTTAGATCATGGTAACCTTATAACGTTAAGGTTCACTAAAAGGTCGTGTTCATAACAAAGTAAAAGTTATGACTATATTTGCGTAGCTGTGAATAACATTATTTACATAAAGCTTTAGCTTGATGTAACCTAATAACGTAATGTTACACTATAACGTCAAAGTACTAACAAAGTAAAAGTTATGAGTATATTTGCTTTGCTGCCAATAACATTATTCACATAATGCTATAGCTCGTGGTTACATAGTAGCATTACTCTGCACGATAAAGTCACGGTACTTAACGAAATAAAAGTTTTAACTACTTTCGTGATCCTGTGAATAATTTTATACACATAGGTCTATAACTTGTGGTAAAAATAATGTTGCGGTACACTTTATCACATCATATAACTCTATATATGATTGGTGTTGCTGCGAATAATATTATGGAATTCAACACAATATAAAGTATAATATTATTTTGACTGTAAGGAAATAACATTGTTTAGGACGGCCTACGCTTTGAAATAGTATTCATAAACAAATTCTATTCATAATAGTGATACGCCTATAAATATGACAAAACTTTACCAGTAAGTTTATATTCTGTTTGCAACTTTGTCCTTCTGTAACAGAACTATTCTGGAACAATTCTTAATGACGTTACGGTTCCAAAAATTTGCTGAAAACACTTTAGTATTAATCATCTCTGGCATTTAGAAAACTTTCAATTTTTCTCGAGCTAATTACCTAGGAACTGAGCCTTATCGTCCTGTTTTAAAAATTTATTTCAATGCCAAAATATATCGTTTATACGAGTTGTCGGCCAAATTACGAGTATCCTTTGTATGTACCTACAGTCGGTAATTGGTATTAGCATAGTTTGCTTTTAATTACAAAGGCGTGACTTTTTTTATTGTTTCATTCCAGTTCAGTATTTTTTATACGAGACATGAAATTCCAAAATATATATTCACTACTTGCCTTTGACCGAAATTAAGTTTCAGATTTAATTTCCAGTTCAATAAAGAGGAACTGTATCTCGAGTTCTGGCGCAGAATTCAGGAGGTTCAACGTGGAGCTAGTTGGCCAGTATTCGTGCTGGCTCAATTCATCTGGACCTTGAAAACGCGTTATATTTAATGTGGTAAACACACATTTTTGATTTTGCAAATCCTATTATAATAACACAATTATGACCATCGGCTTTTAAAATGCCTGTAACTCACAACCTCAACTACCTCCTAAGATTATTTTTATTCAAAATGGCCGTCGTTCAGATGGATTGAGCGAGCATCAATACTGGCCAATTTATTAACTCCACGTTCAACATTCTGAATCCTGTGTCAGAAAATACATTTGTATGCTACTAACGTCCTGCCATTCCTGAAATGGTTACTTTCTACTGCTTTTCCACGAAGACCGCGTGAAAACTGTTGGGTATATGTTGTAGCACCAACGTACAAAATTGTTCCATCTAATGTCGAAATTTTGCCAAAAGGGAAGTCCAGTAATCTATTTGCATTTATTTTCTTTTTCTGAAGAACAAGAAAGTCGTGAAACTATTTTTTGAACAGAAATGAGATTTCTTCTGTTTGCTTCCGGCCCAACTACATATTTCGGTCTTATATATGCGACCATTCAGTCCCGGTCATATCAATTTTTATTATTCAGTTACGCAACGTATGGCAGATGTAATAGAAATAAGCGTCAAACATAAATATGTTGTTTAACCACTTAATTATACTCCTATTTTGGTGACTTCAATACAGGATTCACAAATGTAGTCCTGAGGTGGTAGCTAATGAATATTCATACTCTCTCATTATGGTTGCAGGCATACTGGCTTTTGTGACCTTGGATTTGCAATGATCTTGGCCATAAAAATTGTATACAACACAAAATAAACAGAGTTAAAAAAAGTCGATAAAATTAAAAAAGCTTTTCATTCCTCGCTACTGCGGTTTAACTGATTGCTTGAAATTCGTTGTTTATCGTGCAGTAAACGAAAAACAGAAAAAATGCGGAACACTGGAGAAAGTGTACCTGGAGAATAAAAACATGCATATTAACGATTTAATCTCAATTATTAATTACAAAATATTTAGTTGTGATCTTTAAATACAGTCTTCGAGGCTAATTACGGGAAAACTAAATTTTAAAATCTGTATGTCTGAGACGCCGTAGCGAACTACTGAACGTCACTGCACTCCACGCCATCAAAACGTAGGTGTGACATTCAGACATGCAAGGGTTCCACATGGACAGACACGCTGCTACCACTGTATGGCCAACTTGGCTTGCACCATCTAACCATTGTGTATGCGCTGGGACAGTGCATTGAGCTCTGCACTGGTCACTGCTTACCGCCGGTAAGAATGACAGCACGTACATAAGTTTCTTTACGTAGCCTAGCCATGTGAGAGAATGCATCTCTGAATTGACAGATTCCGCACAAAACTAAACAGCCATAAAGAATGACGTGTAAATTCACTGTGAATATAAGCTAAAATATGATGTCGACATGAAGATAACCTAATTATTTCCATATCATGGTTAACAAATTATTGAACATATTGGTTTTGAATCAAACTTAAATTGTGTCTGACTGCAAGTGAAACCAAAATTTCGTTCGAATAACTTCTTATTCACACTATCTTCTTATGCTTTAGTGTCGTAAATGATTTAATGAAACGTTTTAATTTAATCGGAGTTTAATTGCATTGCTTAACCAACAAAATATCTCACACTCCATGACAACTCTTACCACCAAGCTTTGTTAAATAACGTTTAACCCAGAGCGGTGGTTCATGTAACTAAGCTGTATTCTCAAGGGGAAAAGGAAAATAATTACTTTACCCACAAATAATTAAGTGAAATCAAGAAAAGCACCAAAATCTTAAGATCGCGTCAAAGTAGTTAGAAATAAGCCGGTTCTGCATCACCTGACGTTCTGGCGGTGACAAGGGGACAAGCCGGCAACCATCTTGGATGATGTCATGAGGCATGTCATTTTAGATGTTCACACTTCACGCTCTTGCATTCCGAGCGTGGGGTTTTCTCAGAGTTCCTTTATTTTTCACATTCTCTCATTTCTTCCTATAGGATGACCCCAGTTCACACTCTTGCATTCAGTAGGGAGGTTTTCTCTATGCTATCCCTCCCAGGCTCCCCGCCAGGATTCCAGGATCTAGCCTGTGGGGTTGTCTTAGTGTTCTCCCATTCTCCTTCATACCTCTCGTCCGTTCTCAATGTTCCCACTTCACGCTCTTGCATTCCATGTGGGACAGATATTATCCATGCTATCCCTCCCATGTCCCCACCTCGACACCAGGATTTTCTCCATGATATCCCTCCCAGGTCCCCATTATGACGCCATGCTATACCTTCCAGGTCCCCAAGGTTTTCTCCATGCTATCCCTCCAGGCTCCCAACCAGGATGTTAGGTTCTATCCCTTGGGAGTCCTCCTGGTCTCCTTCCGGCCTGTCGTCCTTTCTCTCCCACTCACCACCCACGCCCTACAGCTGCTACCCCACGACGTCAACCTAAGGCGAAGCAGACTATACACGTTACCTCGCTGTGCAGGCCGGGACGTAGCCAGCACTCGCGCGTGCGGGAAACATTTCATTTTGTAACAACTAGCAGTAGGATAATTACACTTAGACGACCTCGTCAGCAGCAGCATGGTCGCTCTCTCCCACGGCTTCCGCAGCGTTGCCCTAGCACTTTACCATCCGCATGATATAACCATGCGGATGGCTCCCGGGCTTGGGACCGGGACAGTACACTACGCCAGCAAAAACACGACCGGAATTGTTTTTTCCTTATTCGCAAGCAAGTCGTGTAGATGTATGCGTATAAGGAAAAAAAACCACCAGTGGCGTCGCAAGCATAGTGTACAGGCGGCTTACAACGCTGCAAGGGGGGGAAACGATCCACTTAAAAAAAATAAAAAACGGACAAAAGAACATACATACAGGCGACAGCGACAGGGAAGAGAACGGTAGAGGTCGACGAAGAGAAAAGGGGAGGGGGGCAGCGCATTACATATTGAATTAAAGTAAAGTAAGATGCTGCCACTAGTTACTACAGTGCTAGTGTGATACGAATACCATTTCTCATTCACAACCCCAGGTTGGAGAACCAACATAAATGACAAATCCCATGCGCAAGTATATACACGAATGATTGTAGAATGTGAAATAGTACACATATCACGACATGCCAGTAACATGCCTGACAAGATAAGGATATCTCTTGCATGAGCTACAGCGTGCTACCAGCCAGCATACCTGACAAGATAAATATGTATCTTGCATGTGCTATAGTATACTGAAAAAAAAAACCTTAACTGGAACAGTGTACAAGTACGCCTACGTGTGGTTCTTGTATGACCTGTCTATCTCACCCTACATACCCAGTGGTCGTACACGGTACTTTTGGTTTCATGTACAACCCGTACACGAAACTTGTGGTTCGTGTACGACCTATCTCTTTCTCTCATACACACCCTACATACCCAGTGGTAGCAGCCCCAAGTTTACTTATGATTCGTGTATATATATATATATACACACATACACACCATCTATCTACAGAGAATGTTACCTTTTTACTATACTGGCGAATTTGCTGCTACAGTTCATTTATATATATTAATGTTACCTTTAATGCAATGCTAATGATGAATAAAAGTACGCACATGTTGTATGTTTTGGTACCTTGACTATACAGGTACTTGAATTTCGGCTGTATTTTTTTTTGTCACCTCACTCACACCAGACAGATAATGTCGAATAAAATCTGTTACAAATATATACATTTTATTGATTGTCACACTCACACATATATAATGATACTTGGAATAAAAAACATTAAATTTACAATCTTCTCTCACTCGACATATATTTTCTAAATAGCATCCAGGAGGCGTGCGAAGAGGCGTCTCAGGACTTCCTTCCTATCCGCTACGGACAGAGCGCGCATATTGGGCAGGTTGGGCACTACCTCCGGCGACGATGTGGGACCACCGAACGCGCCACAGTGCTGACAGATGGCAGGCTGCT
>NQII01000139.1:157892-184166 GCA_002778355.1 Clitarchus hookeri | reverse complement strand
TGGCGTTGTACAGGTGCCCATTTACTGGCAGTGCTCATACATTACCAGATTATGGGCCAGCACCCAATGAGCTTTGCCATCACAGTCCTCTCTGTATGACCTCTGCTCAGCTTCTGCCCCAAGGTCGTAGGTAACCGTACTATGATCCGGCATCACGCTGGCGTAGGCAGTCTCTGGCCAGAATGGTCCGCACATCTTTGCTAGATCCCTGATGGCGACGAGCCGGATATGGAAGTCTTACATAACTCTCCCTCCGGTGTGAGATCAGAGCCACCACTATTTAAGAACTTCGGTGAATAGCACCAGAATACGTGCAACCAAATCACAAATAGCTTCCCAACATTTACACTTGCTGCGACATGTCAGTTCTCTCTGGACCCTTGTGCTGGCTATACTCAAAGCTTCAACATCCATGATGTACTGACTACACACAGGCATGTAAATTTCTCTTTTACTCATATACACAGCAGAGCTTGGCCGAGCAGGGTAGGATCCATTTGCTTCTGCAGTCTGCCAGCGTAGTGGTATGTATGTGGCCTGTACATTCTTCGGTCCACCGGCAGGTTGTACCAGTCTCTACATCACGTAGGACAATGTCCACTTTCCTGTTCTCATTATGCAGTTCGGCAATATCTTCAAATTCTGCGTACTCTGATAGAATGTGTCCATTTGGGTGTAGCTGACTGTTTGGTCGAAGATTAGCGACAGCCCACATGATTTTCACCATCATATACCTGCACTTGCTCGTGTCCAAGCTCTGGTTTAAACAGCACCCACCCCACACCCGATAAATTACCTCTCGTGCAAGTTTACATTTTCCGGCTGAAATGGCACACATTCATGTGTGTCAAACGTATTGCTCATGGTGACTGCAGTGGTAGTTGTCTACTGAATGCTGCACTGCTGATGATTGCGGACGAGATGTAACACTCGTTGCTTCTTATATTGTCGCCAAGTAAACTTCACATTTTAGCAGTGAACATATTGTCTTCCACGCTTCTTGATGGGCGTGTGCTGTTGGCCCATACAGGTCTCAGTCCAATGGGCAATACACCGTTGTTGGAATGGTACAGCTCATATGCAATTGACTGTTGTATATTTTTTTCGTTTGCACAAGCTATCACAGCAGTGATGGTGCAAGGCAGCTTCAGTGTATGGTCACAGGTCATACACAGGACACGCAAAAACGCTGCATGGCGTCGGGTATAGGGCTAGACATTCCTCTTCGCTTTCAAAGTTTTGACTCACCCAGTGTTCGAGTGAATTGCAGTTTCCACTTACTCAGGCAGTTCAGGAGGTTTGAAATGAACATGCTGGTACCCAGTCGTAACATAACCGTACTTGACCACGCCCAGTAGGTTGAATGCTGTGTACATGTTTGGAGAGCCAGAGTTCTACTGCAGTAAGAGGGAGAGAGAGACACTATTTTCTTCCTACGTACACCTATGTTATGCAAATTCTAGAACATGCATTGTCTTGCCGTTGTCGATAGGTTTGAAGCCCGCATAGACTATGTGCACTGTAGTCTTTTTGAGCATTGCCATGTCGCTCTCTGTGATCAGTTGAACAAAGCATGAATGNTGAGCATTGCCATGTCGCTCTCTGTGATCAGTTGAACAAAGCATGAATGTAAATGTACTCTAAACTCAACATTCAACAACCATGTTATGCACCTGCAATAAGATGTCTTCGCCCGCCGGAAATCTGCTGCCACATACCGCTTCCCGACCACTAGGTCCACCAGTGCCCTATANAATAAGATGTCTTCGCCCGCCGGAAATCTGCTGCCACATACCGCTTCCCGACCACTAGGTCCACCAGTGCCCTATAATGAGCGGTACTGTTCAGCTTCGCTATAAGTCCATCCATGTTGGTATCGAGTAGTACAGTGGTTTACCCTCATCACTGGGTCGCTATTTATATTGCCTGCTGTTAGAAAAATAACACAATTACAATTGTCCCCCCCCCCGCCCACGTGGTTGTAAGAACCGCACTCCATAACTCCTTAGCAGCAGTGCGTTCATGTATGGACATGACTGACATAGTCTGGATGCATCAAAGTCATGTTTGGTTTTCGTGTACCGAGCTTTCAATGCTCGTAATGATGAGCAGTCATACTCTGTCTGCAGATCACATAGTTTTACGTTCGCGCCACAATATATGCTCAACAATCTACGAAGACCATGCCATCTGCCTCAATAGCCAACATTGAGGTAAATGTGTCATGTACTTTATCGTACTGTACATCGCCAATGTCCCAATTGAGACCACGATAGTTTTTTTCCAGCCATATATTTGTCACCTTACTTTTCCTGTCTAGCATCCTCTATGGAAAGGGGGGTGGAAATGTCCTTGTCGCTATGCTGCCATCTACATATGCTATGCAGATGCGTTTAATCATGAAACCACATTCACGAACATTGTGATGGTCGGGTGGTGAATGGGTTATAGGTACCATTTACATTAGTATTTTAACTAGTCTGTCAAGTACATTGTATGTGACCAGTTTATGAATGATTAAGACATAGGTCTGAATGTTGGCCAGATATTCTTCGAAGCGGTCATTTCAATCCTGTAATTTACTTAGCCTGTCTTTAATCCAGCGCTGCTCAAGAATTCGTCCTGTTCCAGCATCTGTGACGGCGTTAACCTATAGTAGGATCTTTGAAATTCAGTGTACGTTTGATATGGTTCCATAAACATACCATTTACTAAATATATGTTTAAATCACCACATGGGTAACACTCAGAGTCGAGGAAAACTTTATTGTTCTTAATGTTCGCATGATCGAATTTTGAACGGTCTGCATTGACAGCATTCTGTTTGCCTGCCTGAAATGCAGCTATTATGTAGTGTGGTCTCTCACTTGTGAAACTCGTTCTGACATTCAAATTTATGCTCACAGAGTGCAGTACGTTTGTGTACATCTCCAAAGTCCATGTATGAAACACAATATAGACGTTCCTATCTTTTCCTGCATATTTCAAAAATGTCATGCACTCCGACATTTTTACCTGCACATGGGGAAGCAGCCATTTGAGAGATTGTACCGCCAGTACCGTAGCTTCTGGTGCGGCATCAGTATCCGGAACTGTGTTTGATTGCGTGTTGGCAATGAGAATAACTAGCTCCCACTTGGAATTAATAATTGCATGCTTGTAGTCTTCAGTGAACCCTAACAGCATGGCTAGCGGAATACATACTTTGAAATTTCCATTATCATAGAAAGGACCTTAAAGTCCTTTTCGATCCCCTAACCTGCCATTTTAGCCACTGGCAGTTTGTTTTGCATCAATGAGCAGTAATTCTTTATGGTGACCATAATTCCAACATCTTCTGTCGGATACACTTCACATCCATTCATATCGTACGCGATTCTACTTATCATGTGTAGTTTATGAAGATTTTAGTTGTCACAGGTGCCGCGTTGCCTGCCTTTGTAATCGTCCCTCGGAACCTCAAATACGAATTACACAGCACAGTGTATATATATTGGTTTTGTACCAGGATCCTAACGTCGTATGAGGGTAAGTACGGATCGGGCATATAGTGTGTGTACATGTATATTTCCACCTTGGTGATCGCGTCTTCGAAGCTAGCTGGCTCGGCTACATTTCATATTTCCACGTCCATATTTGTTGACTGTCAGCACCAATCTTCTAAGTAAATTCTTGTTTTCAGATGTTAGCACGCTCGGTGTTTGCCTCGTACTTACTTCCAGTTTGGTATGGTAAGCTGCTTTTATTAGCTTAGTACTCGATCGCTTAAATTGCAGACCCATCTTTGAGTATATGTAGGCGTACAGTTATTTCTTTATCTCGGAAATTAATCAAAGAGCTGTCTTGGTTTACTATAGAGTTTACCACTTCCTTTACGCTCTCTGTCACAACTGGAATGTAAATGGATGTCTTCGGTACAACCACCAGCTTAAAGCCTGGCGGTACCATCGCGGAAAATTCGTTCAGTATTTGTTTTGGCTTTCTGTTGAGGTACGATCCGGTAACCAAATTACAGTTTATTCTTATAATGTTAATAGGGAAAATGTTTACTGGCAGGGTGGATTCCTGCGTTTTATTCGCTTCGTACTTTATGTTCATGAATCCGAGCATAGCAGCGAGTGTATCGCTTCGTGTGAATTCTATCTGAGCATTACAGTACATCTTGCTATGTAGCATATTGAAGTTATCTCGCAGCACCAATGCCCCATCCGGCCCCAGTGTGCACTTATGGTACTCGTCTATATCTTCATTTTCATACGAACCTGAGGGTATACGCATCTCTCCTCTCTTACCATTCTACTTGACAAAACGAAACATGCAATTGCGATCATCTGTGTTCGGTACAGATAAGTAAGTTTGAAAATCTATCAGAGCGACAAATTACGTCGCCTCCGGGTTCAGTGGAGGAAAGTGCGCAGAATGCAATTCCGAGCTATTGCCTGACACGATCAGGTTTACGGACATGACTGATGCTTACAAGTAGTGAGTCCTCGTTAATAATACTTTGTATATCTACCTTGAAAGGAAGCACTGACATAATTGTCCACAGTTCCATTATCAAGGCAGTTGCTCTGCTTCGTAGTTAAAACATAATTTCGTGGCTCTCAAATATGTTTTCAGTTCTGGTGGCACCCTCAAATTACCATAGCTGTCAAAGTATTCAGCCGCATCACCACACTTTTTATACGTGGTTAAATGTGTCCCAGCCCAAGACTGGTATCTAGGTTTAATTTATCACACCCAAATCGCCTCGGACTGTGCTATAGGTAGGGGTGAATAAATATGCCTCAGAAATTGGTTATTTGTAATTTACGAGCAAACTTTTGTATGCCTATGTTTGTGAATGGATGACTGGGTAGTGTCCTTAAGAGCGCTTCTTTCGCCTGAACCTCCTCCACCATCGAACCCAGTAGTGGGCGGAAGCATGAGATACTTCCGGAGGAGGATACTGCAGCTGTTGAAGAGGAAGATGATGATGATTTGCCTTTAGCCACATTGAAATGTAAGAAAGACAGATCTCACTTGCCCACAACAGCCGTTCGCAATTACCTGTCTTCGTATACAACAACAAGGTTTAATTATGGAATTATGGTTTTTATAGACATA
Organism: Clitarchus hookeri; assembly: GCA_002778355.1. NCBI lineage: Eukaryota > Metazoa > Arthropoda > Insecta > Phasmatodea > Phasmatidae > Clitarchus > Clitarchus hookeri. The sequence goes on along the minus strand of NQII01000139.1, from coordinate 179,060 downwards.
ATATGGTTCTTGGGGAACAAGAACATTTTTTTATACCAAATTATTTTTTACAAATTGATGACGATGCAATGCGGACACCTCCAGGCCTCTAAGAATTTATGTTTAAGCACGAGCCTGGAGGATACTCACGAGAGGCACTTCGCCAGTACAATCATTTACTTAGCCACATGAGCGCACATTTGGCAGACAATGGTGCTTCCAGCAACGCATATAAGGATAAGACATATCCGAAATTCGACATTGTTGCCGACCTGTTTCTGGACATCGGCTTAGAGAGCGGCTTGGGTCTGAATTCGAAGTTTGATGGAGGCAGTCAGCTCGAGTATGTAATCTGGGAAGATGTGAATGAGCTCGTATCATGTCTATGGCTGCTAATTGAATCTCAGCAAGCTGGTAATAAATTCCCACATGAACGAGATTGTGAATATTTGAGAAGAATTGTGTGAAGGTGGTTACATATACTAAACAAATAAATAAATGGTGTGTGGGGAGTGCACCCAGGGCAAGGCAACACCCTCCGAGTGACGGTCTTTCCAGCTGGGACCTGTAGGTGACCGTCATCCCCAGGCATGACAGAAATGATACCCTAGAATGGAGCGGCACTGGAATGTAAGGGCGGGGGAAACGGGAGTACCCCGAGAAAACCCGCTGGCAAGCGGCATAGTCCAGCACGATTCCCACATGCAAGAATCCGGGAGTGAACCCGCCGGGGATCGAACCCGAATCGCCGTGGTGGGAGGCAAGTGCCCTGGACACTACGCCACCGCTGCCCCACATATTCTAAGAGACCATGTATCATGCACAGATCGCCACTGAGCTTCACTAGCATGCACACCATTATTATCGCAGGCGAAAAGTACTAGTCTTTGGGCTGAGAATGATCCCATATACTGCTGTTAATAAGGGCTATAGATACGTATTGACAGTAATAAATTGTTTCAGTAAATATGGATGGGTAGTACCAGTTCGCAGGATACGAGGTCTCGATGTGGCTGATGCGATGAAGATGGTTTTGGAAGATAAGGGACCACCTAAGAATTTTCAGGCGTATATTGGCATATAATTCTACAATCCCGCCTTCTATTCGCTAATGCCTGGAAATAAAATTAATCACTTTGGTACATTCGGTGATAAAAAGACCTCCATCCTGAAACGATTTAAATGCACTCTGAAGAATGGCATTTGACGAGAATTTTCGTCAAATGCTGCCCTTCTTGTTATCTGATTACAATGGACGAGTGCACTGCACGATCTGCATGCACCCAGTGGGTGTTAAAGACGATTCTTTGATGTCGACTGTGTTAAAAAATGTGAAGAAATTGGACAAGCGTAAGGCTAAAGCACAGATTGGTGACTATGTCCGGATATCATGAGTGAAGGGAACATTCGCAAAATCATACACTCCGAACTGGAGCACAGAGGTCTACAGAATTTACAAGATTCGCCATTATGAATCACAGACATATCATTTCGTCAATTTGAATGGTGACAAGCTGAAGGGTGGATTTTACGAAAAAGAGAGAGTGACAGCTAAGTTACCCGATGTCTGTTTAGTTGAGAAGGTGTTTCACTGACGAGGCAACCAGATTTTCTTGAAGTGGTTAGGATTCGATCCACAACACAATTACTGGCTACAAAGGTCGGTGCTTACTGATGTGTAATTGTGCCCACATAGTATTGTGAGAGGTGTGTGATTGAGCCTGTATGTGCCCCAAGCAAATGTATTTTTTGAAGTATAAATAAATTCATGCTTAGAAAAATATATGTACTTGTGCTGTGTACATTATTCACACACTGTGTTCCCTCTCGCATTATCTCACACTTACTCTGTGTCACATGTTCGTGTCTGCATATTTATTACGAGACTGGCATAACAGTGGTGGAGGGTCATTGTTAATTATCATGCAGATGTGGCTGGGTACTTAGCGCACCCTCTCTCATAGATTGGCTGCTTGTCAAGAACAATCCTGTCCCTCTGGATGGACATGTAGCTGTAATTAATTTCGGCTGGGGCACTTACTACTCTCTCACACATTGGTGCTTGTTAAACACAATTCTCTGCTCACCTGGGGCATCCTGGGTCACCTTTTAGTTCGCATGCTTGTTAAAGTGGGGCTGTAGATCACGAATGCATTGGGGCGGCGCTCATTAATGGACTTGGTAGGCTGGGGTTGTGTGCAGCACTGTTTAATATTCATGATGGTTAGTGAGGGATGTCTGTCTGCCAGCACCACCGAGAGGCCAGGTATTTTGTATGGGGGAAATGTATTGTATGTTGTTTTATCACTGCTCTTAATATTTAAAGTGACGCACAATCTTAATTGGTTGGGTCACGGACGGCGACGATCCCTTTTTTCTCACGCACCGCTGTCCATTATTCATTCTGTCTTCTGATGGTCTCCACTTATGTGTGTTCTTGGACGGTTTGTTTTATTTTGGGATCCTGGAGCTGAGATGGGGAATGTTTTTTCTCTTGTCAGGAGACTGGTAGGTCCTTATATCTGCTTGTTATCCGAGCCTGGTACCATTTCATGTTCGTGTGCGCACAATGGCAGATGAATCAAGAAATTAACACCACCTATTTGTTGAAACAGCACCACCAATACTTTAAAAACATTAAACCAATATGGCTGCCACCTGGTGACTAAATAGGCAGGTCACCTATTGACGAAATCGAGATAATGGAGTCCCCTAGGTGTTGAAAATGTAAACAAATGACAAACGAAAAAAAACGAGATGGTGTGTTGAGCATAGATAAGAGAGAACGTCAGCTCGTCTGGTGGCTAAATAGATTATTAATACGCTAGTATCGCTTACGTGATGTAAAATTAAATATATTAAATCCAAGATGGTGGCCTTAGCAATGTATAAACAAATGACAAACGAAAAAACCATCAAGATGGCTGCATTCGATGGCATGAATGATGGAGAGAGGAGTGGAGGGTGTCAGCGTTCTGCCGGGCGTGGTACTGGGGGAAACCTCTGAAAATGAAATTTTTCTTAAATAAATTTTTTAATAATACATTTTTAATATTTGTAAATAAATTGTTACACATTTTTTTGGCATTTTTTATTTCTTAGGTTTTTTGGGATTATTTGTGTTTTAAAAGTCAAAGGTCACCAGGGTCAAGGTAAAATATCAAAGATCAAGGTCATCGACATAAATTATGGCTAACAATATGGCCGCCGGCCGACCGGAATGACATAGTATGAACAGCTCCGAGCTTCGGTCCCAGGTCCCGATGTACCAAACTTCTCCATTTTCTACTACTGAAGAACAATTTAAGTATAACCAAACATGAGGTACTTTTAATACTTTTATGTTAACACAAGTGTAAAACGCTTGTTATATATAACATAGCCAAATCAAGAAACAACCAAACATGTACATAAGGTGATTTTTCAAGGGTTTGAATAAAGAAAGTGCGAAGAAACCGCGGATATATTATAAATCAAAGAATCGACGAGAAAAAATGCTAAAAATAGCTCACCAGTGTATTGGCGTTATTTTTGGCGGACCTGAAGCCACCTTGGTTGCTAGACTATAAGTAATTTCGCAATTGGTTATTATACTCACGTCATAGGTTTATCTTTGACCTCTAGTTGGTGGCTCTCCTCACATAAGCCACGCGGATGTTGAGAACGAGGCTTGACCTTTACGACAAATGCCACTTCAGTCGTTCACTTCTTTTCAAGGATGCTGAACACATGTGCGCTTGAAACCATAGCGCTGTGTCTTGGACAAGAGCTACAATTTAAAGTAAATTATTTTTGAAAGAAAAAATACGTTTTTTTTTGTAAAGTTTAGGATCATGCTCGATATAAATAAAAACTTTAACTTTATATGACATAGGCCATTAATCAACAACAGAAATAAGAAGACTCTGTGGACTCATTTTATATATTTTTTAAACTATACTGATANGCCACGCGGATGTTGAGAACGAGGCTTGACCTTTACGACAAATGCCACTTCAGTCGTTCACTTCTTTTCAAGGATGTTGAACACATGTGCGCTTGAAACCATAGCGCTGTGTCTTGGACAAGAGCTACAATTTAAAGTAAATTATTTTTGAAAGAAAAAATACGTTTTTTTTTTGTAAAGTTTAGGATCATGCTCGATATAAATAAAAACTTTAACTTTATATGATATAGGCCATTAATCAACAACAGAAATAAGAAGACTCTGTGGACTCATTTTATATATTTTTTAAACTATACTGATANTATAGGCCATTAATCAACAACAGAAATAAGAAGACTCTGTGGACTCATTTTATATATTTTTTAAACTATACTGATAATTAGGTAGCGTTAAAATACTTGGTAAAGTTTTTAAATAAATTGTTTTCACATGTGTATTAAGCACCTGACATAAAAACATTTTTATTGAGTTTGACACACATGTCATTGAACTTCCCATCTCGGTTTCGTTATATTTTGTAACACTTGCTCATTAATACAATTTGCCACTTTATGTTCGGTAATACACCTATTTTACCTCATTTTACACACAACAACAGGACAAAACTACCAGTGCTACTGTATGTCTCAACACGTGTCTCAATAATCATGACTATGATTTTACGGTAACAAGTCTGTAATGCTATCTCTTGAGTGGAAATGAAACCAACCAGTGCTTAAAAACCCAAATCGTTAGCTAAAATGGTAAGAAACAAATTTAGTTTTCTATTTTGGCCAATTAGTATCTTTTTTATTTTACAATATAAATTTAGTTAACAAAAATAAAAATCTTGGTTTGCAAATTCATTATGGTCCTAGTTTGGTTTCTCTTTCAAGTTTAAAAGGCAATTAAAAATTATTAAACCAAAATATACGTAAAATAATTCTGCCTAAATAATTTTTTTTATAAACAAGTGTACGATAAATGGATGTTCATGTAATAATTTCAAAAATCATAATTTGGAAGTAATTTGACCGATTTCAATAATTTAACCATACTAATATGTGTTTTGACAGTAACAATATTAGACAATTTTATAACATAGATTACTCCAAACGTTTAAACCAGGAAATTTTTTTTACAAATTTACTTATGTGTTTTCTGATATGTACTGTATTACTCGGCAATACGCTACAAAATAAAATTAATTAAATTTATATATACAAGACAGTATGTACATGTTTATTTGGGAAATTCAATGAAAACAAATAACGATCACTTTTGGATGCCGTTACATAGTTGTTAAGAGACTACTCTGCAACTTCAAAGGCCACATGTTTGATGCCAAATCCTAGCATTTTGGGAATTTTTCAAGCGGGGATAATGATGTTGGCAGCACGGTACACATTACCGCTTTGTGGGGTTTCTTCGATGTACCATCTTTTCCTCCCCCGCTTTAATTTCGTGACATATCCATCCTCATCTCACTTTGTGTGTTCTTCAGCCTTGCCAGGAACAAAATTATCTGGTATTGTGATACAGCAGACAGCAAGAGCCGACCTCTGTCTTAAGTTAAACTAACAAGAGGATTTTTTTTCCGCGCATATAAACTAACTCGACCTTTTTTAATCGATATTATTTATGATTTTAATCAATTACAATCACGCCATGAAATCACTGTCAAATGGCCATTATTTCCTCGGTGGATACAGCTAGGCTCATTTGAGTGGAGAGTGAGGAGATTTGGGCAGCTGTTAACATCGAGGTCCTGAGAGTAGATGAGGGTGTAATGAGGTGAGTATGGAGCAGCACCGGAATGCAAGGGCTAGGGAAACGGGAGATCCCCGATAAAATCCACCGGCCAGCAGCATTGTCTGGCATATGCGAAAATCCGGGAGCGGCCCCGCCGAGAATCGCACCCGGTTCGCCTAGGTGGAAGGCCAGTAGCCTAACCACTACACCACCGCAGTTCCTTTAGGCTCATTCAAGCTCGTCAGAAAACCTGAGTCCGGATCGCTCTCGAACTGGACTGAGATTTCCCGTTCCAAATTTTCCGCTGACGCAGCTCAACCGGAGTGCAACAGGACTGGAATAAAACAATCTTGTCGACGTTGAAAGCTTGATTCGGTCCGAAATGCTTCTCTGGACTTATATAAGGACATGAGAAAAAACGGGTTTCATGCTGACGTGTGATTGACCACAATATTCGGGTGTTTAAAGGTTTTAAATAATTTATAAATATATAAATATAAGCCAGTAGACAAAATATTGGCCGTCGGAGATTAATCCAATATATAATAAACACCGACGCTTAAAACGTATCTTATAGCTGGCATTCCGGCGTTGTTTTCCTTTGTGATGAATGGCGTCATTGTAATCTGCCTTTCTCAGTCCAACTTCATTCTACCGTTGCTCTTATGTACATCAAAATCCGTAAAATTTCAAATTTATTGTTTTCGACCCAAGCTTGAAATTCTAGTGTATCAGAGCGAAAGTGTTCCTTGATAACTAGGACAACCGTCGAGTAATCAGAGTAATGGTATTAATGGTGTTTTACTACAAATTATACTACTTATATATTTTCTAGAATTCGCTAATACAGTGATCAATACATTTCACAGTTCATATTTAACACCAGCTACAACGTGCAATGTAATTGGCCTAATTCACAATTTTTTGAAGTAAAAACGCAAATAATGTAAGTGGCAGCATATTACATTCATATTATTATGATTAACACACAAGAAAAACGAGTGTGTTTTATTGGTTTGTGCACGCAGGTTCCTTTACTTTCCTGCGCAAGCATTCTGCGCTGTACACGAGCATATGTTATAAAAGTGGACTGACAGTATATTCCAGGGAAAATATTGGCATTCTGAAAGCACGCGTGAGTATCGGTTTCATTAAGAAAATACGCATTAATCCCACACTTGTCGGAAAACACGTATAACTGTTTGCACAGAGTTGCAGGCCTGTATATTGTGAAGGCGGTCATTTTCACCATCAGTAATTTTTAACATCTTCAGGTCAGTATTTTGCATTCTGTTAGAATGATATATCCGGTCACTGTTAAAAAAACTCCCTTCGTTTTACGGAAAAGTGCTGGTAAAAATTTATCTCTCCGTAAATGTACGGGCACTTTGAATTTCTAAATCTGACTTTCCGTAAATTTCCCAAAACTTTCCGTGAATTCACGGAACCTTTCCGTTAATTTCCTAGTTTGTTTTCTGTACTTTCAGTATAAAATAAAAAGGGATAATGGAAAAGTCTTTAATTATCTTAATGTGGGTGTTCTACTGTTTATAAAAAAGATATTTAAAAAGTGGAATAATTTTACTCTTGAGCAAGATTTTTACCAGAGTCAAACAATCGCAAGCCCACGACTAAAACCACTCATTGACAACTCTTACATGTTGTCCGTCGTATAACTTTGGTATTTCTATTTCAGACACATAAGAAACTTTTTCAGTTTCTGCTAAAGTCAGTATATTTTAGGTGTTGCTAAATGTTACAGATACCTGATGCTACGTTTTAATGTATGAAAGAATAGGTCTAAGTGGCGTGGATAATGCCGCAGAAACGATAATTTTCTGGTTACAGTGGCGAAGAAAGCTTCGTGTGGACTCGGCATTGTTCGTCCCTGAAACACGAAGCTATAGGAAAAACGGAGACGTTCCATACTTTGTACTTACGGACTTAACTCCATTTTTCGTCTGTACGGATTGCATTTCCGTAAATTTACGTTAAAGTTTCCGTAAATATAGGGAAATGTTTAACAGTGTACTTGCTAACGTTCATTAATGTATTTCGCGTAATATCATGAGGCCCTGGGTAAGTTAGTTTACATCTTATTTTATCAACATCAAAGTTGGCTTAAGGTGGAGAGGTGAACAACATTTCAGGTCAACAATTACTCGTGTAACTTTTGATTTCTAACAATAGTTATTTGCAAAATTAGGCTTTTTACGACGTAAGGCACAGCTTGACACTGCGCCTTGGAAAACTAAATACTGAAGTATTTTAAGTGAACAAATTGTCTCTCTCTCCCCTAGAACATACGTTGTATTCGCTGTCTCTAAGCGGATTCGGTTGTTCGAAACCACTCTACACTACTCGATTTAACTACGGGCCACATGATTAATAATGGCAATTTTTTTTCAACATTTATAGTTCTAATTTGACGACGTTTTTTATTGGCAGGGAAGTGAAGATTTATTTCAGACAATATATTTGCCATGTACTTCAAGAAGTCTTGAGAGCGTGAACTAATCTTGAGTAAATTTATTGTAGTACACAAATATTTGCAAACCAGAGTAAAGAAAAGCAAGAAAAACTCTTACATAAGACTGTTTGAAAATATTAGTGAATTGTTTACGTGTCGTGTATTTCGCACAGGGGATTATTACGATGTCTACTAATGTATTTTAGTTCGACATAAGATGTAATTCCAAACAAATGTGACTGGTCTAAGGATCATTCTGTGTTTTATATACACAGTGTTCTCAAATACGTGGGAAGTAATCAAGGAGTGGATAGTACACCTCAAAACAACACAAAAATATTTCTGTGAACATATATCCTAAAGTCGATAGTTTCCGAGTTACAGACCATTCAAAATTGTAATGCATATATTGGCAATAGTCTATCTTCTACGAGGTGTACCTGCTAATATGATTAGTTGGAATGGTGTGAGTATTATAACCTGTTCCATTTCACTGTTGATAGCCGAATTACGTCGAATGCCATGCGCTTAGAACCCCGGATTTCAACCCACTGGATATTACATGCGGGGGCATCTCAAGGCATCTCATTGTTTATGCAACTCCAGTTCCGGACACAGTAGTGTTTTGCCATCGAATGGAACAAGATTTTCAGCAAATACATGCAATTCCTGGAGTATTTTAACGTGTCAGACAATCAATGAACAACGTGAACATTTTGATCATTTCTTGAAGAGTGACGTATCACTGCCGGTACACGAGCATGGCTACAGCTACTCAAACTGGAGTGTGCCAGGAAAGCTACTACGAATATCCAGTACAACATTGAAAGGTCTGTAACAGTCTGAAACTATCGAATTCAGGACACATATTCATAGGGACATCTTGTGTTGTTTTGGAATGTACTATCCACTATCCGATCACTTCCCACATATTCGGGAACATTCTATATACGGTAACTCACAGTGAAAGTGGTACACCTAGTACGAACTGACATTAGATTGGAAATGAATATCCACTCTAAGTGAACGTTACTGGAAAGCCAGTTTATTGAATGCATTTCATCTCCAGCTTAATATATGCATGACTTCTATGATTATATCTGCAAAAATGGAAAATACTAAAACAACTGCAAATTGAATGCCACCGTGAAAGTGGTACACTGCCCAAAACATGCCCCCCATTGGACTACGATGAGTGCCATGTCCGGCTCACGCATTCTGAACCACGCATACCTTAGTTCAGTGCATGGAGGCAAGCATTACATTAAAATAAGCTTTGGTAGATCAACATGGAACGTGAAAGGGGTCAGACGTCTGTGGCGGTGAGAAAGCTGGTAATTATGCATTACCAAATGAGTAAATCTCTACGCGTGATCAGCAAAATTGTGATCGCAATCATTCTACTGTGCAAAATACCGTTTGTCTCTTTCGTCAGTACAGCACAATAGAGAACAAAGAGAAACGTAGTTCGAGGAAAATATTCACTGCATCAGGTGAGCGATGGACTCAACGTCAAATAAATATGAATCCCACTTTAAGTGCACCAAAACTTGCCAAGGAAGTAGAAGTCGTCTTGGGGGAAAAAAGCTTGCCCAGAAACCGCGAGGAGAGTCCTTCGTAGGGAGGACTTCAATGGTCGAGTAGCACACAATAAACCATACATCAGCAAGAATAACAAACATCTCAGGTTCCAGTTTGCCACAGACCACACTGATAAATCTTTTGACTACTATAAAAAAGCAATATTTACCGATAAAAGTAAATTCAATGTGTTTGCATCGGATAGGAAAGGCCAGTATCTGGCGTAAGCCAAACACGGAAATTGCAGAAAGAAATATTCGGCAGACGGTGAAACACGGGGGTGGGTTTCTGATGGTATGGGGTTGTATGGTGGCTTAGGGTGTGAGGAAACTCCATTTCATAGAGTGTATTAGGGATCAAGATGTGTATTTGGACATATTGATGAAAGAACTGACACCGAGTACAGATAAATTATTCTTCCGGGATTGTTCCATGTTCTACCATGGCAACGACCCAAAATATAAGGCCCATAATATACTCATGTGGTTACTCTATAATTACCCCCATGTACTCGATAACCCTCCAAAATCCCCATACATCAATGTCATTGAAAATTTGTGGGGTGAGGAAAAAGAAAACATCCGCAAACATCCCATATTTAACCGGAATGACCCCAAAATCCCTTCAAACGGAATGGGATAATATTGAGCCCTCTTATTATGAAAGGTTGGTTCAATCTATGCCAGATAGGTTTAAGCAGTTGAAAAAGAATTGGGGTCGTCACACTACTTAGTGAATGTCCACACATGCCATTCAACGACAATACATAAACAGACTCTACCATTTTCATTGTCGTGTACATAATTGACCTCAGAATGTGTAGGTTTTCGTTGTAAATTTATAAATTCTTTTATGAAGATATTTTCTTGCTGTATCTGTTGTATGATTGTACATATTTATTCACCAATACACTCAATTTTCATATCCAAATGACTTGTATTACAACAATGAAACATCGAAATATCATAGTATAGGTGTACCACTGTCACTGTGAGTCACTGTATATAATTTGTACTGTGTCAGAACTATCTAGTAATATGCCATATTTATGTTATATCACATGTTATATATGAATAATTTTTTCAATAGTATTATTTGAGAAATTTTAATTTTTATATTAATTTCGTAACAACGAACAAAGTGTACCAATTTTCCCGCTATATATTNATATTAATTTCGTAACAACGAACAAAGTGTACCAATTATCCCGCTATATATTCCACAGCCTCTAATTTTCTGAAAATAATTAAGTTTATAATATAAATCGCTGTTGCGCGAAGTTATCACTTTAATGCTATGAAGTGAGTCGTAGTTAAAGTATGGCGGTACTGTCGCAGTGAGAAATGCAGTCAGTCCCAGGTACCGCCGACTTTGGTGAGCAGGTACAAGAAGCCGTAGTAGATGTCGAGGTAGACGCAGAGGGCGGCGTAGACGTACTCTTCGCGGCGGTGGCGCCCCGCCACCTTGTGGATGCTGCAGGCGACGACGATGGAGGAGAGTAGCGCCACCAGTGCCGCCTGCAGCAAGGGCACGGCACTGCGGGGTGCCACGCTGACGGCGACGACGGACCCGGCGACGACGACGACCCCCGCCACCGCCACGCCGTCCAGTCCCCAGGGGGCGGTGGCAGCCAGCGCGAGGCAGCTCGCCGCCGTCAGTCCCGCCCCCACCACCACCACCGTGGCACCGCCGCCCGTCGATGTAGAGCTGCCGAGCAGCACCTGTATCGGGAGGAGTGGAGTGCAGATATCTGGCCGGCTCTTGAGAGCATTTCCTACCGGCTGCCAGCTGCGAAATTTTTATAGGAAATTCCATGATAGGTAAATTTCGCCTCAGTGCATTAATTAAAAACCAAATACATTATTCGCGAATTTTTTTAGAAGTACCCTACAGCGAAGATGTTTCCATAACATGTATAGCCTGCTTGCAAGAAATTTTTTAAATTTATGTTTTCCAAAAAAGCATATACTGCTTATCTACATTGAAAACACCCTCGTAGGGATCATTTCCTAAACATTCGTAAAGAATACATTTTGTTTGAAAAGCCTATGTTTAAAATTATCACACTGAGGCGAAATTTCCTTAACATGGGTTTTCCTATTTGAATTTCACAGCTGTCTGCCGCTAGGCAGTGCCCTGCCTGGCACTTGAACTACATCCCAGGTTATTTGAAATACACTTGCATCTATGAGACTATTACACCTGTGTCCAATGCTATGATCTACGAAAAGAAACCAAATTTTAGACGAGGACTATTGGGTGCTTTCAAGATGCCATGCAAATTGAAAATACAATTGCACAGCATTACAAAATGACAAAAAACGGTGGTTTTAAAATGATGTATAGCAAAATATACGTGTCAGATACATACAAAACTGCTCAAGGGCCCTGCACTGAACCTTCCTACAGACTTTTCATCGATATACTAATAGGGTCACCGCTGAGAGTCCCATAGGTACACACAGTGTGACGAGAATACTGCACAACAGTTCTGAGCCTTTTGCTTAGAGGCGATGGCGCACTTGATGCGCGTGGCTATTTTGCCCTTATCGCTCCCACGCTTCTCTGCCTCAAACGCGGAAAAAGCTCCAGGTAGGCTGGAGTCTTAACATCGGGGTCTTGAGAGCCGATGAGGATGAAACGAGTTATGAAGCGACGCCGGAATGTAAGGGCAGGGAAAAAAGGAAAATCATCTAGAAAACGCGTCGGCCAGCATCACCGTCCGGCATGATTCCCACAAGCGAAAGTCCGGGGAGCGACCCCGCTGGGAATCGAACCCGGTTCGCCTTGGTGGGAGGCGAACCGGGTTGGTGGATAGGTCGTTGGTGGTTAATATCGCACCAGGAGTCGGCCCGCGGAATCCGCGCGGGTTCACTATCTTTGGATGAGGCAGGTAAAAGGGTGCAATTTGAAACTCACCCTTTTTTTTTGACAGAGTGTAATATTATTAATGTTTTCGTAGGTGGCCCGCATAACCCGCGTTCTTACTCAAGAATGGTGAAGCATGTACATGCATGCAATCTGAAACCCAGGTCATAAATACGGCCTGCTATAAGTTTGGTAAGTTTAGAGTCCATTGCGGATGGAATTACGGAATTATCGTACGAAATACCGATGTGTGGTGTAGATCTAATACTTGTACCGCCCAGCCATGTTCATTTTAGGTCTAAAGGAAAAGTTGGGCAGTGCGAAGTCCATTATGGTACGAATTTAGAAATTATCGTACCAAATACCGAAGTTATGGTATACTGCATTATAATTATGGTACGCGAAATGTGGACCAATTGGCTTTGTACCATAGTTATGGCACATATTATGGTAAACCATTATGTTACCGACATTTCTTCAAAATGGTCTAACTAACTGTGAACCGAGGGAATGTCCAACGAGACAGCCCTCCCTCAAATCCTGGCGAAATCCACCGAAANGGTCGAAAGAGGAAGGTTCAAAGGTGTGCACAAACTTTGTTCCAGCACTCTACCCCTTAAGGAGGTCATCCATTTCTCGACCAACAGGCAATGTTTCAGTCCAGGCTTCGCTTTTACATGCTGGCTAACAAACTCTTGATTTATAAAGCAAGAGGATGCGCCTGTGTCCAACATGGCTTCCGCCTCATACTCACCCAGTGAACGACACCCAGAGATTTTTTGACTTGGCCTTAACCATAGCAAGTTGTTCCTGGTCTTTATCTGCATCGTACCTTTTACACCCCTTACGCCAGTTTTTGGCGATATGGCCCACGCCCCCACAACTAATGCATTTGCGCATCTCTCTTTTAGGTGCTCTACAGCATGCAAAGACATGTCCATGCTTACCGCAATTGTAACATATGACCACCCTTTTCTTAACTACATCAACATCTACTGGGCTAACTTCACCAGTTTCTTCTTTTTCTTGTTGCCCCCTGTCAATACTGGTCCAAGGAAAATTCTAAATTATCTACTTCCACCCCCACCTCCCATAACTTCAATTCCTGGACCATTTTTGGTTTGGACATGAAGATGCACAGTTGCCTGGCAGAGAGGGAAATTTTCTCAAGGACCAGCGCGATTAGTTCTTTTTCGCTAAGGGTCGTGGCAAACACCGCTGTGCATTAAACCAATTTATGAATGAATTGACTCAACTTCTAACCTTTTCATTGAAATCTGTATATATGATTCTGCACCAAACCCTGCATACAGCCTTTTAGGACATAGAGCTCTCCACAACTTAGATATTATTAGCAGCCATGTGTTACCCTGCTCCAGACCTTCCAAAACAACATCCAAAACAACATCCAAAACAACATCCAAAGCCACATCTGAACAATACAGGATCAGCCCTTCCAGAATTTCCGTGTCAGATTTTATTACCTGGTTGCATTTGACATGGTAAACTGCTTTTATGAACTCCAGAAGGGACATTGGCTCAAAGTTAACCGCAGAAGAAATGTGTTTAAAACAACCTATGACCAAAAAGGATCCAACCGATGCCCCACCTAATGCCATTTCACTATTTATTTCACTGCCTACACTCTGTTCAGTCAAACTGGCAACCTGCTTTTATAACTCGGATTCTCCCGAAACACCATTTCTAATTAACTGTGCAATAAGTCAATACCCTTGTACCGAGGCAAGAACTACACAGATCAATACTTCAGCGCACGCAGTCGGCCCGAACAACTACTGCAACCCCGTGGTGGCTACCGTATCTACCGATGCGCATAGACAGAAAAGCCAACCCATCAATCACTCGTTTCCTATCAGCGCGGCCGCGTATTGAACTAACGCCAGCTTTACAAAATACACACAGAATGTGATGTAATGATGTCACAGTAATAAAGATCTGACATTAGTCGAGTGCCTTAACCCTAATGCCTATCGTGGGGAAAATATTACAAAAGACTCATCAAAATGAGACTCATAAACTCTTTTGAAGCTACACAATGACTCCAACATAAAACAATATGGATTTGAAAATGAACAATGTACCACGAAAGTGAACTCAAGCAGACAGAACTATGGATTAGGCNAAGTGAACTCAAGCAGACAGAACTATGGATTAGGCATTTTCCTGGATATTAGCAGTGCATTCGATAATGCATGTTAACCAGAGGTGCTCTGGCAACTCAGTGACAAGGATTGGCCGAGAATCATGTACAATATTATTGTTTATTACTTTAAAGAAAAGTACAGTTTGTAAGAACTGAACCATGTGATATTGAGGTGNAACGCCAGCTTTACAAAATACACACAGAATGTGATGTAATGATGTCACAGTAATAAAGATCTGACATTAGTCGAGTGCCTTAACCCTAATGCCTATCGTGGGGAAAATATTACAAAAGACTCATCAAAATGAGACTGATAAACTCTTTTGAAGCTACACAATGACTCCAACATAAAACAATATGGATTTGAAAATGAACAATGTACCACGAAGGACGTTGCGAAAGTGAACTCAAGCAGACAGAACTATGGATTAGGCATTTTCCTGGATATTAGCAGTGCATTCGATAATGCATGTTAACCAGAGGTGCTCTGGCAACTCAGTGACAAGGATTGGCCGAGAAACATGTACAATATTATTGTTTATTACTTTAAAGAAAAGTACAGTTTGTAAGAACTGAACCATGTGATATTGAGGTGNACATGTACAATATTATTGTTTATTACTTTAAAGAAAAGTACAGTTTGTAAGAACTGAACCATGTGATATTGAGGTGAAACTCTCAAAGGCATGTCCCCAGGTATTGGTCCTTGGATCAATCCTATGGGGCCTTCTGTTTGATACACATCTTCGGCTGCAGCTAACAGAAAGTTGCGAGATTTTGTGCATGTAGACGATACGTTACTCCTAATTCTATCCTAGTGATTCGCTAAAATTGATATCAAACCTGATGAAATAATATTGAAAATTGAGAGCTCGGGTAGTGGTGTGAAGTTATAATTTCCATCTGATAAGACGAAACTCATGTTACTTAAAATAAGCTTAAAATGATCGCATGTGGTCCACTTCAAGGAAAGTCTGCTACATCTAGAAAGGAAAGTGAAATACCTAGGTGTAATCCTAGATAGCAAGCTTCGCTACCAGAAACTTATTTGGTATTTGATGGGTAAGGCAGTGAATATGTTCAATAAAATGAGGACAGTCTCAAAATTATCATGGGGACTTGGTTTCAGCACCATGATGACACTTATAAAAAAGTGTATTTCTAGGAATCATCATTTACAGCGTGGTATAAAAAGCCAGATTGGTACACACTCAGGGATTATTATTGACGACCCAAAAAGTTGTACTACCAGCCCTTAACAAAAACTTACAGGACAAAATCGACTGAGGTATTACAGGTGATCGGTGGAGCAATTCAACTGGATTTGCTTGTAGAAGAACGAGAACTTCTAACACAAGAAACATGAGGAAGTTCTGCAACAAAGATCATGAAGAAAGAAAACAGAAGTGTTACACTGTCGTTCTGACGCGAAAGGTTGGACATTTCGGAGAAGAGAAGAGGCACTTACGTAATTTTTCCAAACGTAATGGATTGTTNTTCTGACGCGAAAGGTTGGACATTTCGGAGAAGAGAAGAGGCACTTACGTAATTTTTCCAAACGTAATGGATTGTTGCAGATCGTCATCTCTCGCATTTACTTACTGGACATGGAAAATCATTGAAAATTAAATGGATTTAACTTATCGACTCTACTTTCGGCAGAAACTGACAGAATACTCCTAAACATTTACATCAAGAAAATCCAAAAATAGAAGATATAACTTTGTGAGAAGCTTGAAATAGAGGAAAATAAAACAGATCTTAGAAATATTATGGCAAATATAATTGCAATAGAGGAAGTGGAAGAATTTTAAGGAATGAAAAGTAAACGTTTGGAAAAATTCGAAGAGTGGATTAGAGATAATTTGCAAGATTTCATGAAGTATACTCCTCCATATATAACAGAATACATTACTTAATTATGGAAAAAAAAGCTACTTTTCTGGAAATTACACTGTAGAAATTCTATAAAAAATATTGCGGTGGGAGTAGTCCATCAAACAGCTAGTGTTTTTCAGTACATGGGGCTGCGGTGGTGTATTGATCAGACTACTCGCCTCCCTTCTAGGCGAACCGGGTTTGATTCCCGGCGGGGTCGCTCCCGGATTTTCGCATTTGGGAATCGTGCCGGACAATGCCGCTGGTCAGCGGGTTTTCTCAGGAATTTCCCGTCTTCCCTACCCTTGCATTCCGTACTCACCTCAATTCACCCTCATCGGCTCCCAAGATCTCGATGTTAAGAGCCACCCAAATCTCTCCAATCCACTCCACTTCACTCCACCCATTGCATGCAAAATATTGACGAGTTGGGGGCCCCACCCCCTCTGGGAAGAACCCTTAAAGATTTGACGAAGACCAATGCAACGAGAAATAAATATGAGAAAGAATCGGGGCATTGAAAACCTGGGTATTGTATATATAAGGATAAAATGTAATGGCATGACAAGGTTCCAGAAGGACCGGAAGTCTGCGTCACTATCTCCTTCAGGGCAAATTGATGCAGTGATTTTGTAAGATCATTTCAAATTAAATCCACGAAGGGGGTAATGGGAAAGTAAAGCATTAATAAAAATAAGGCATTACGCAAAAAGTGCATAGGTGCGGNTTCTGACGCGAAAGGTTGGACATTTCGGAGAAGAGAAGAGGCACTTACGTAATTTTTCCAAACGTAATGGATTGTTACAGATCGTCATCTCTCGCATTGAAAATTAAATGGATTTAACTTATCGACTCTACTTTCGGCAGAAACTGACAGAATACTCCTAAACATTTACATCAACAAAATCCAAAAATAGAAGATATAACTTTGTGAGACGCTTGAAATAGAGGAAAATAAAACAGATCTTAGAAATATTATGGCAAATATAATTGCAATAGAGGAAGTGGAAGAATTTTAAAGAATGAAAAGTAAACGTTTGGAAAAATTCGAAGAGTGGATTAGAGATAATTTGCAAGATTTCATGAAGTATACTCCTCCATATATAACAGAATACATTACTTAATTATGGAAAAAAAAGCTACTTTTCTGGAAATTACACTGTAGAAATTCTATAAAAAATATTGCGGTGGGAGTAGTCCATCAAACAGCTAGTGTTTTTCAGTACATGGGGCTGCGGTGGTGTATTGATCAGACTACTCGCCTCCCTTCTAGGCGAACCGGGTTTGATTCCCGGCGGGGTCGCTCCCGGATTTTCGCATTTGGGAATCGTGCCGGACAATGCCGCTGGTCAGCGGGTTTTCTCAGGAATTTCCCGTCTTCCCTACCCTTGCATTCCGTACTCACCTCAATTCACCCTCATCGGCTCCCAAGATCTCGATGTTAAGAGCCACCCAAATCTCTCCAATCCACTCCACTTCACTCCACCCATTGCATGCAAAATATTGACGAGTTGGGGGCCCCACCCCCTCTGGGAAGAACCCTTAAAGATTTGACGAAGACCAATGCAACGAGAAATAAATATGAGAAAGAATCGGGGCATTGAAAACCTGGGTATTGTATGTATAAGGATAAAATGTAATGGCATGACAAGGTTCCAGAAGGACCGGAAGTCTGCGTCACTATCTCCTTCAGGGCAAATTGATGCAGTGATTTTGTAAGATCATTTCAAATTTAATCCACGAAGGGGGTAATGGGAAAGTAAAGCATTAATAAAAATAAGGCATTACGCAAAAAGTGCATAGGTGCGGNTAATCCACGAAGGGGGTAATGGGAAAGTAAAGCATTAATAAAAATAAGGCATTACGCAAAAAGTGCATAGGTGCGGGGGTGATAAGAAACTGTGTGACCGGGCTTTTGTTAGCCATGTAAAAATATGCATGTACGAGGGTGTAACAATGCCTCACTTTACAAAACCTCCCGGGAACTCTTTCTCTCTTCATTATTAATCGCGGTACACACCAGCCACATTTCTTTATTCAATTTAGTAATTTTATTTCTACAAACTGCACTAATACTACAAGAATGACAAATTTGACGTTAAAAGCGATCAGCGTATGCTTGTTTGGGTAAATAGATAATCTATTTGCCATCACATCTTCAGAGCTGACACAAGTAAAGTGCTCGAACAGTACTTTCACCATTGCTCCGAAATGGCAGCGCTTAACAGCTGAGGTCTTTAGCATTGACGAGGATGAAATTTCGTATAGGTGGATGAGTGCAGTGGCGGACACTGGAATATCTCGAGAAAACTCGCCGGCCAATGGCAACGTCAACCACGTTACAAAAACCGCGGGCGGCCCTGTTAGGAAGCGTCGTATTCGCGCAAAAAGGGGAAAGGTAGAGTGCATATGCGAGCTCCGTAGTAGTCACACTCTCTGTGTCCCAACATTGAACAGCTTCTTATCCAATAACCCTATAAAAAACGCCGATAGTGTTTGAAGATAGAACACAGTTTATGCAAGTAAGGACTTTGAGATGTTTTAACACTTCCTGTAACCTTGCTATATTGCAACCAGAATAATATTTATATAGTCAACATGTTTTATTCCTATAAGGGGGCATGTCTTTTGAAAAGTAAAATGTAAACAAACACATCCAACCACAGTTGAGTGTGTGATATCATTTATATTGATTATTTATAGAAGTATCGTTTAACGAAACGATATATTGAAAGAAAAATATCGATTCTCTGTAAATCGGAATCCAGTATTTTATGTATTAAAGGACTTAACATTAATGTAAAATTGCTTGGAATATTACATATCGAGGGCACGAAGCATTGCGGAAAATTGCAGGGCCTATTGTAGATGCATGTTGCCAAAGTAAAGATGATCATTTTTGAATTCAATGTTTGTATTCAAAGCAGTGCTTATTAAAAGAGAATTTTAAAAATATTTATTTGTGATACCTGGAAAAAGGTATTGATTTCGATAAAATATCGGTCGGACCCTAATTTTTTTTATCATTAAATGTTACGTGCGAATAACAACCCAGTACGTAAAGAAAAAGTTATATTTTGCAACCAGTCAGTAATTTTCGTTAAAATTAATAATTACACACTCTGATCTATGACTTCACGTCATTTTCAAGAAAATGAGTGGAACTATACTAGTAAGCATTTAATTAATGTAAAAGGCGAACAGTTATATAGCAATATTAAGATGTTCTATGTAGTTTTTTATAGGCCTACGCAAGTTACTTATTGGTAGCAGTTCTACGAATTGAGTTACTATTGGAACCACACGCTGCGCACCCACCGAGTGCGTCAAATGCTAGTACTCAAACTGCTGTCGTGTAATATGAATCTGCCATGGCGGCTCACATAGCGGCCGGTATACCGGCTTACACCAGGGCTTCTAGAAGCTTGTACAAGACCATGTACGGCTGCGGGTATATTGTAATATCGGCTTTAAGGTGGCCGCCTGGGTAGGCCACTGAACGGCGTGCAGAGCTCCAGCAGAAAAAGTTTTTAAAAAACCGCCCATCGTGTCTGAGTGAGGTCTGCTTACGAATAGCATTTAAGAATCTTTACGCGTTTGTATACGTTTGTCAGCTCCTCCATTTCTCTAAAGCATATTTTTGTTTTAGTGGAAATGGCTCAAACGGGTGTTTTCACAGTCATTTTTAGGTATGAACATTCCGGTACAAAACATTAAAAAAGGAACAGGGACGTGCATCACACCTTCATTTTCATTATTATTTCATAAAAATGGAAGGATCTCCTCAGCTGAAAGTCTCGTAGAGGCGCGTTATAGTCGGCAAGACTGCACGCCAGTTCAGTGCTTTGCGCGCAGTGACGATGAGAGAGTTGATGCGCATGTCTTGGTCGCCCCTAGCGTACCCACGATTTTAGGCCTCAGACGTGCGAAATTCCTTCAACCAGGTGGCCACCTTAATACGAACAGCGGTCTTCCTCATCTTTAAGCGGTTTTCGCAATAGAGCGACGCGATGCGGCGCGCTGCGTCCGACACTTGCAGCCAGCGACGAGCGTTAATTGCGTCTTCGCAACAGAGCGATGTTCTGTCGCTGGTCGCCGGCGACACAGACCGTGTTGCCATCTGCTATTCTGCAAGGAAGCTCGCAATGAAATGCTAAAAGCAAACTGAATGCAGTGATCCCCCCCCCCACCACCATTTAGTCCATAAAATTGTTCTTTTTTAATTATATATTTTCTTCTTCTATAATAAACGTACTATACTAATTATTCAAAATTATATTTTAGAACATGAACGACTCTTCAGGTTTACCTAAAGATAGGAAATATCTATATAAATTTGGACTACTATTGGTATCTCTGAAAAATGTTTTTTGTGTACATTTCCATGTCTTCTCTACCTCAGCTTTTCGCCAGTTTATTCTTGTTATTCGCCGTCGTTGGCGACGAGTGTCAAAACCAATGTCCGTCACTCGTGCAGCGCTGTCAACGGCCGTCGCCAGCGTCAAAGTGCTGATTGGCCAAACCTCGTCGCGTCGCTCGATCGTGAAAACC